>JAZGTK010013707.1:0-14162 GCA_036877625.1 Ambastaia sidthimunki | reverse complement strand
TCTCATGTGACTCCTCTTGAGTTTCAGGAGAAACAGCTGATACATAACTAACTATTCACGCTAAAATAAAACAACTAACACTTCCATTCTGTTCTTAATCAGTTTGTCTTCCAGTAAAAATAAAGCATTAAACCTCCCAAAACCACATAAATTCACTTATAACCTCATCTAACCCTGCTGGAAAACAACACACCAAACTGCAGATGAGGCCGTAAAACCAATTCAGTTTCCTCTGAAAACAAGTCTTATTATTGTGCACATAAACAAGCTGTTCTAGTGCACATAAACTAGCTGTTCTAGTGCACATAAACTAGCTGTTCTAGTGCACATAAACTAGCTTTTCTAGTGCACATAAACTAGCTGTTGAAGTAAATCTGTCTTGTTTCTTGGATATCCAGCTTTATACAGATACATGAATAAAATCATTGCTGTGCAGTACAGAACAATTATCACATATATACTTATTTACATCAAAGACACAAAGAGAGAGAGAGAGAGAGAGAAAGAGAGAGAGACAGAGAGAGAGAGAGAGAGAGAGAGAGACTTTTACTGTATTATCTGAGAGGGAAAGTTAGCTCCACCAAGTGGCACAAAATGTGATGCTAACCAGCTGCAGTATGAAACTATAAACCATGTTTAAATTGTTATGCACATATCATTGTGCACATTTGTGTCCTAATAAACCACATATTTAAACTCATACATACACAAATGCTACTGAACACAAAAACAGGCATGTATTTAATATTATTAAGTGATGGATGGGCTCTGTCATAATAAATGTAAATCCATCCTAACAGACAAGTAAAATGTCAGATATCAGACAGTCCTGGGGCAACATTTCAATCATCCGTATGCAGCTATTACATTAATAAGTGTTTGTTTTACTGGAACAGAAGTATTGTGTTGCACATCTGTCAGTATTTTTAATCTTATAAATAAATGACATCTTCCATCTATTAATGCCTGAGGCCTCAGAAACGCCAAGGTCACCAAAAACAGAAGCAGCAGTAATCAGTGAGAGAGATGAACAAACACATCCACTTCCAGACATCCATCACAACACCGTCAGAAATAACCCTGACTCCCTAAACGATCCGTGTCTGATATGGTCTTAGGGGGAATAAAGTAGGGAGTCAGCGAGGCCGGGAGAGAGAGAGAGCACGAGTGAACGAGGTAGAGCTGCACTCCAGCAGATGTATTCCCCGAAGACAACGCTGCCTCAGACTTCATTTACAAACCTCAGGAGAACACATCTGTACCGCACACACTAAACCACAGCAATGACAAACACTGGCTATCATCAGTCTGTGTGTGTGTGTGGCTTAACCACACGCTGGGGACACATTTGTACACAAAACTATCTTTACTGAACTTCAACAAGCCTCTAGAAATGTTTTCATGCTGTTGCACAGATCAGAGATCAACCATGCAGAATTTTACAGAAGAAAAACAGTTGTTGTTGCACTTAAGTTTCAATTTTGTCTCAGACTGTTTCATCTGTGATTTTTCTTTCCTGTGTGTTGTCGTTTTAAAGATTAATGTCCAGAATGCTATTAAAACTCAAGGACTGTCTTGAATGATAATGAGAAAAAACAATCATGAGATTCGTCACCCGTACAGCTGCACATCATTTTGGCAGTTTTGTTTTCCAGAATGTTCATGGCACTGAAAGGGCTAAACTAACAGCACGAGTGACAGGAAAAAGACAGGAAACAGAAAGAGAGAGAAAGATCTCTGGCTTACTGTCACCCTGTAAATCCAACATTCATCACAAACACACAATCTCCTTTCTGTGCATTTCCACAAGCTTCAGCACTGAAGTCGATTCTCACTCCATTATTATGTTGTGTACACATGCAAAACCTTGTACAGCACAACTCAGATCTCCATGCCTAAAACAAAAACACCAGGAGGAACTTCAAACCGTTTCAGAAGACTTCAGCAAGCTTCATTCTGCAACAATCATATGTGCAGTATGGAAATCTCTGAAGTTTCAGAAGAGATCTCAACAATGTTAACATTCAACAGTCTGAAATCAAAAGCCACAGACTTCAACATGTGCTTAAATATTTCTCATCGAGTTAATTGTAAAACTCTATATTCTTACTGAGCAACAACAATTGTGTCATTTGTGGCTATTGTTATTTCTGCAAAGGAGTTTTCGGAGAAACATCTGAGACAAAACTGAACCCTGAGCAATGAAAGAGCTTCTGATGAGGGAAAGATCAATTCATCAACCACTAGACACGGATTTTAAGATAAGAAAGTTCTTGGATAAGCAAACGTGAATAAGATTTTGTTTTTATTTCTGCTTGTCCGTTCTTGCCCTTGAGGTAGGACTACAGATGCAAGATGTGTCATAGAAACCATTAAATCAATCTTCTCACTTATGGCCCATGACACTGGCAGATGGATGTTTATCTAGATCTGTCCTTCAAGGTCACATAGGGGACCAGAGCAGATTTTTATAAGCCAGCTGGCAAAGACATGCATCTGTATGGTTAGTTATTCCATATGACCCTCAATCCAAACCGAGATGAGACATGTGCCAATGTGTGATTCATTCTGGATGGAAACAGCAAAACCTGCCTAGATAAGGAACTCATGTTTCATTTATGAAGACCTGTAGACCTTCCTTACATCAAAGTTCTCCACATTTGAACCTGTGCTGCGTTGGAACGTATGTCCAAACGGAACATGGTGGAATAAAAGACAGAACTCATTAGTCACATTAGAAAAGCCATTGACTTCACAAATTACAGCATCTGCATGCTTTCAAACACGGCCTAGTGAATAATTCTCATCAAGAAAATGATTTGATTGGTATTCACAAGATAATGTTCATTTACATGCGTGGCTTCAGTCACATGGAATAGAAGCACAGCCCTAATTTCCTCATTGACAAAGAATCGTTTTGTTCTGCGCGATGGCCCCGCTGTGTGTGTTTTATTTCATTCGGTTGCTTGTGAGGCTCCTGGAGAGGACGGCCGAAATATACGCCTGTCAGGATACTTGACTCTCTGGCCTTTCCTACAGACTCCTGGAAAAAGAGAGGAAATATTTATTAGGCTTAACATCCAAAAGCCAATAAATTATGCATACACCCGGAAAATTACCTTTGACTGAGTCCTAAGAGACGGACTGCTTCAGTGAAGAGCAGCTTCCCTTCATTCGAGCGGGTTTGAGACGTGTTCAAAATGAACATTTCTGACTTCAGCAGTTTGCTATTGACTTCTGCACTACCGCAGCGTTCAGGGATCTGCTGGAATTAATGCAAATCTAAACCAGAGCAAGAAAATCAAATGTTTAAAGATGTTCAGGCTGATACAGTTCATTAATTAAGCAGCACCAAACCACTGGAGATCTTCACATTCACTTACGTTCTCTTAAAGTTCTCTTAAAGTTACTGAAAACATTCTTGCAGTGACATTAGTACAACGTGTTTTAAGTTGTTAGTGGAGCGTTTTAAAAAGTTACAGAATTGGAGTTTAAATAAGGTTTTTATAACCAAGAACTAATGTTAATATAATTTCTAAAAACTGAACATTTTGAATGTCCCTAGAACTTTCAAAGTCACTTTTTTAATGCTTTTAGGGGAATGTTCTTATAACCTAAAATTGTTAGCTGGGAATCCATCATCATTAATCATTATTGTTCTAGTTAGCAAGCAGAATTTAGGCAGCTACCCTAAATTGTTGTTGGAGTCTGTAATAAATCACCCAGTGACAATTTAGCTTTCCGCTAATATTTCATCTTTTCCTAATGACTGTTTCTGTCTTTGTTTCACAGGCCCTAAGCGGCAGAACTGAAGGAAATTAAGGCTAAGATGCCCCATTTCGTCTGTTCCACCATTCAGCTGTATCATCTACACAGAGCTCTGTTGGTTAATTGATTGCTTATCAAGGACAGAAGTGATTGGATACAATGATAATCAATCAGCTTTTTTTCCTCCTGCTGTTCGGCTCGCTGGGCTGGAGCGGAGCACTGATCCGTCCAGTGCCCGGAATTAGCACGTCGGCTGGGAATGAACGGACTCTACATCGCACTAAACGAGGCTGGATGTGGAATAGTTTTTTTCTTTTAGAGGAGTGGACAGGAACCGAAAAGCAGTATGTCGGGAAGGTAAGACCATTATTACACCATCGTGTTTGTGGATAAACAAGCCTGAGAACCAGAAAACAGAGGGATGTGAATAAATAAATGTAAATAAAGTGACGATATGTGAGAAACAGCTACTGCTTTGATTTAATATGAATCAGACACAAATGCAAACAAGCTGGATTACAGATTCCTACATAAATGTTACAAAAAACTCTAAAATAATCCAGATCTAATTATAAGAGAGAAAACCAACCATTTCACTGCACAGAGAGTCTTAACTGGCCGTCCACTGGTCAATATAAATAACAGTGCAAAGTAACAGACACAGTCTAAACCAGGAACTTACCACAGCACTGACAATATAATCAAATAGAGAGTCACAGACACACACTTCAGCTTTCAGAGCTCATCTGCAGCTTCATGAATGAATGAGTGTCACATGAAATCTGCTGAACACACAGAACGTGCCTTTCTGTCCATCACAGTGAAGTCAGTCATCACAGCACCCCCAGCTATCAAAGCAGTTACAGTGTCCTTATCCACTCAAATGAACCACAGCCAGAACAGGAGATGAGAGAGAGACAGAGAGAGACAGAGAGAGAGAGACAGAGAGAGAGAGAGAGAGAGAGAGAGAGAGAGAGTGACAGAGACAGAGAGAGAGAGAGAGAGAAAGAGAGAGAGAGAGAGAGAGAGAGAGAGAGAGAATGTGTGTTCAGGTTTACATAACATAACGTTTTCATTAGTTACCAATGTTCTACCAACATTACTGCAAGAACTTTGAGGGAATTTTTACAGAATGTTAGGCAATGTTGTGAGAATGTTAGCTAGGCATGTGCTTTTCAACTGCAGAGTCTGTATGTGATGAAATCTGTTGTAAACCTTCACATGTGACAGAAGAAAGTGTCAAAAAGAAAGTGAACCGTGCTGGTCTTATGATTAGGGCAAAACAGCAACAAAAGTCTGGGGTCTGATTCTGCGTGAGTGTGCATTTGTGTTAAGTCAACTTGAGTGTGTTTTTTGCACCCTGAGTAAATGAGCTCACAAGATATACACAAAGAAATACAGAGACATAATTATTCTGGATCCATTCTGGGCTGGAACTCTCATTTCCACAATCTCCACTCTGCAGAACTAAGCAAGTGTTTGCTACCGACCTGACAGGAATTCTCAATGTGTCTCTCCCACTTGGCTGACAATCCCGCTGTGTTCTGTGCTACGTGAATTAGCAAAAGCAAATAAAAAGCAAGGCCGGGATAAATCCAACCTGATTTTACTTTATATTTAACTGTAAGCTCATTATAATCAATAACATCCTTAAAAAAACAAAACAAAAAAGCACAGTTTTACTTAAAATACTGGCACGATTAAAGGGTCTTATTATGCTTTTTCACTTTTTCAACTTTAGTGTGTAATGTTGCTGTTTGAGCACAAATGGAGATATTCTCTTTAATCAAAATCGCATTTTGTAGACAACAACATATGGCTGAAAGCCATACTACAGCTCTCTTCTTCCTGGTTTTGTGATGTCATGATTCCCAGAACTTGAACAAACTCCACCCCTCTGTGTCAACCGCGTGACATTTCTGGACAACGCGCACCAGCGTTTAGTCGATTTCCAACACGCTGGGCCAGCTAACCAATCTGAGCCCATAGTGCCATTGTGAAAGAGAGGCTTCATAGAGCCAGCAACTCAACGGCCTGTCTTTATGAGAATGGAAACAGTGGTGTAGAATAAAGATAAAAGCATTTTTGGAAAGGAAATAAATAAACATGAATTGTAGTCCACTTCAAAAACAATCAAGACTTTAAAAAAGGCATGACAGGACCCCTTTAATGTATTTTTATGTTTCCTGGTCGAATGTTTGACTGGCAGAGGTTATTAAGGAAGCCTCGCACCAGAGAAACATTCCTGCCAGTAAACAAAGGGTATCTGTTCAGGACTGCTGATGCCACTGAGTGAGGGTGTTGTGCCAAGAAGCCCCCCAGAGCAAACGGCCATCAGTATTCCCGGCCAGACATCTCTCTCCCTGTAGTGCATTTGAAATGGCCAGAGGATTGCGGTTGGGGTTCAATCAGAATCTATGAGGCTGAATTAAACTGCTGATATTTCACGAGTCACTGTAAATGGCCACACGGCCCGTTCTGAAATGTCTTGTAATTTGTCCAGAGAGACCCAGAGGTATTTTACCTCTTTCATTTTTTAATTCTGTTTTGTCCTTTTTGAGCTGGCAGGGATTAGGACACCCTGTGTCTTCCAGCGAGCAGCCAAATGGAAAACATTGGCTACACTGTGGAAAAGAAACATCTGGTGTATTGTGATACAGACCTGTTGGAAAATAAATAAATAAACAGCGTTTCAATTAGGCAAGTTACTAAATGCGCCTGTAGCTATAATAGTAGTACGACTGGGGTTTGTTCATGCAATGATTTTAGTCCAACAACAGAACATTTCATCTCAACCACAGTCCACCTCAGATTAATGGCTAATGAAGACCGCTGTCATTCGAGTGTGTTTACCTCAGAGATTAATATGATGTTTTTACAGGTTCACTTTAAGCACAAATACCAAATTTAATGCCAATTAGCCCAGAGAAGCTGGAGTTGTATTGTCTTTGTGACTGTCTGCTTTCATTGCCGGTCTTTGTCTCATGTCTTTTTATGGACTTCAGACTCTCGTCTGTGTGGACCACGGCAGTGCTGAAATATTCTGTCACTGTAAAGAACACAGACAAACTAATTATGGTGCTGTCAAGAGATTTTAAACACAGCCGAGATGAAAATGCAATCGACATCTTCATTCCGGTTTTCTCTGGTCAAACTAAGATGAAAGTGTTTTATAGAAAATACTCTTTGTAGGTGCGGTGTGCTTTGTTCTACAATGAAAGATTTAAGCACAGCTTCTCCATTATAATGCGCAATAACCCAGCTAACAATTTTAGGTTCTAAGAACTCTTAACGTTTCCATTAAGTAACAAAAAATGTTATTTTTCAAGTTCTAGGAACAACCAAAATGTTACTGTTTGGTTTTAAGAACATTATCTAAACTTTGTAAGGTCTGAGGTCTAAATTCTGTAAGGTCTCCTAAACATTACACTAACAACTGAAGAATGACATTTTTAATATATGCAATGTTAAAAAAAAACGTGAGACACAAACGTTTCACTAACCACATGCTAATAACATGCATGCTAATGTTTGCATTGATTATGAGCTCTGAGCTGAACACAGACATGTCCTCAACCTCTTTCTGAGCCTGACAATTTTACATTTATTTAGTTGGACTTTTCTACAACAGGGTAACAAAATACTACAACACGCTACAATCCACCTCCATTGCAAACATATTTACAGTTCACTGCAGCTGAGGGTCAATCTGAAGTAGATTGTATCATCCATTTATAATTTTTAATAAAACACGTATTAAATTTGTGACATTATTTGACTCTGATACATTGCTGGAAACAACGAACACTGACCTAAATTCTGTCATGTTTAATAAGCCGCACAGCCGTGTGTCTTTCAACCAACAAACCATAACCAAATATATACACACAGTGTTAATATAAGTGTGTTTGTCAAGTGTCACATACAGTCTTTTAAAAATGTATTAGATTTCAGCAAAATGTCATAAAAAACCCATAAAACAAACTGTTTCAGCTCTTAATGACACTTGAGCAGTGTGTAGATTTCATACCAGCTGGACCTGCACATGTTAAAACATGTTGCCAAAACAGTTGTTTTACATTTCAAGCTGTATCATCAATTTACTTTCTCTACATTTCTCACTCAAGCAGTATAAAGTGTAGTGACATGAGCAACTGAAATTCAAACTGTGTGGCTATGCATGAAATACAGAAAAACAATACAGTCCAAAATAAAGACGTAATATCACAGTTATTATATCACAGTTATCATCAGTGATGGAAACACAATAACAACACAAACCATCACAACAACAAACTCTGGACTTTACAAAACTACCCCTGACAAACTAATCCAGACATAACTGTTGTGACTGATTCACTGGCAAAACAAAGAAAAGATTTATGCTTGTGTTATAATAAAGGAATAAACTGCAGGACTCAACGCTTAACTTACTGTGTCTGTTTACATCTGAAGACACTTCCGCCGCCAGCCGGAAGTTCACCACACGCGCATTTCTGCACGTCTGTCTTATTCCGCTGCTGTCTTCACGGGATCGCGGGGGCGCCAGAGTAAACTTTGAATAGTTAGTTAACCCCGGGTCAACCTAACCCGGGTAAACTGTAATACTGGGTTATCTGTTTGTGCTGCTAATGCTGTGGGCGTGGTTACAGATCAGCGGCTTATACAGTGTGAATATACATGCGGCTGCTTGTCTTCTCATAAATCCTCATGCTGTTATTAAATGAGATTTATATAAAGTTGATGTGACTGAATGTTGAGTGATCGTGAGAATCAAGCGCTGTTTGTTTACAGTTTGTATATTCAGTGTTTTGTGTTTGAATGATAAATACAGTCGAGCTGAGACCTGCAGGTGTCGTCGCGCATGCGCAGAACGCCGATCGACTGTAATTGCGGTGTTTGTGTGCAACGCACAGACACGACGCGTTTCATTGCGTCCAGTTTCTGATGGTTTAGTGTATTTCAATCTGCAGGTATAGTTACATGTGTGCTGACGCTTTACAATAAAAATATATTCGTTAACATATGCATTAGCTAACATGCGCTAATGAACAATGTATATTTATACAGCTTTTAATAATATTTGTTCATGTTAGTTAATGCAGATACACTGGTTCATTGCTCATTCACTTGAGTTCATTGTGCATCTGTAATGTTAACAAAAATGTATTATTAAATGTTGAAAATAACAATGAATGCATGCTGTATATAAATTGTTGATTGGTAGTTTATGGGAACTAAGTAAACAGATGCTGTTGATGGTAATTGAAGATGTATTGGTATGAAACATGTTTATGGTCAGTGAACTGATAGGAGATTTTGTCCAGCAGTGTAAGTTGTCACAGGTTTGTCTTCAGGTAAAATCATAATCAGTTGAAATGATGAAGAGGGTGCCGGGCTTCCTCTTGTTGCTAAGAGACAGATGCACAATAAAAGTTGTGTATTGAAGGAGCATTAAGTGTAATTGTGACTGTTCTGAACAAACACAGCTCGTATTTTTCCTCCACAGTCTGACAGTACAGGATAATATTGACGGCTTTCCAGAATATCTGCCATGTATCAAGCACAGCAAACACGAGTCTTCCTGTGTGCTGAAATGTGTGTTCTTCAACAATGACTACATCATCATTCACTGCTGTGTTTGCTGTTGAAAGAAATATTAATATATAAAAAAACATGAAAAAAAGACCAGAAAGGCTTTAAATGTTGAGCGAATGATTTAACTTCTGCTTTCATTTGCACAAGGTTTATGAACGTTTGACAGACTGAGGATATTTGTGAACAATTTGCCAGTCGTGCGCTAAAAATACAGTAAATTCAGGAACTGTTAATTCCATTCATTCTCTGAAACTCTTTCCTGTTTTAAGCTTCACTCGGATATGGATACTGAGGATGGGAGTGTCAGGTATGTCCTGACTGGAGACGGGGCTGGAACCGTTTTTGAGATCGATGAAAAATCAGGGGATATCCACGCAACCAGACGGCTTGACAGGGAAGAGAAAGCATTGTACACGCTGAGCGCCAAAGCTGTCAACAAAACCTCCGGACGGGATCTGGAGAGGGCCTCAGAATTCATCATCAAAATCCACGACATTAATGACAACGAGCCAAAGTTTGCCAAGGACACATACGTGGCCAGTGTGTCAGAAATGTCTGATGTTGGTGAGTAAAAGTTTGCTCAAAAGTTTTCACAGCCTTCCCTTTGTGTGTAAAAGTTTACCCAGCCAGTTTTAATCAAAGCTGTTACATGATTTGCAGAAAGGACAAAGATCCTACAATATCTCGCTAAATTGGTTTCAGTTATGTGTGAATTTCTAGCAACTAAGAAAAGCAGAAAGTAAACGAAGGGGTTGCAGCTAGTAAAAATCAATTACTCTTCACAAAGCAACAAATTAACCTGCAGGTTTATCTCAGATGAATCAAAACTCATTTGTAGTTCAGACAAAAACAAGGCAGCTGGTTTTGATTAAAGATTTTGTGATATGATAAGATAAGCATCATGGATATTAAGGAAATGAGGAAATGAGGTGGTTGTGTATGACGTGCTGTATATATCTGTGTTTGTTCATAAAACATTGTTTGAGAAAACTTGACACCATTTCTGTTTGAAAGATTAACAAACATGACAAACAAATGTATAGATGGACTACTCTCCCTCTTTCCTCTAAGGTTATTGTGTTTGAAACCCAAGCTACATCTTTCTATTCCCTTTTTTTCTGACATTCTTGTTCCCCCTTTCATTTCTTTATTGCTCCGTTGGGTTCAGAGTTACATCATCCACCGTCCTCAGACATAAATGGGACGCTGTGTGCATTTGACACTGTGCCTCTTACTTTTCTTCCAGCTGAGTCTGAATTCACCAACAGCTTCGCTTGCCAAACCGAGCCGTGTGCTCACGTTTAAGTCGAACAAACTGGCCATGTGTTGCGAACGCGCCTGCCGTTAATTAGATGTGGCCATCCATGAAGACAAACTCAGTTTCTCTCCATGTTACCGGTTTAGGGTCAGAGGGCAACAGATGTTTCTACATTCATTAGTATTCTAGAAGACACTCGGAGAGCGTGTAGCTCGTCTGAGGTCTTGTTGATGCCACAGACGATGCTGATCCAAGGCAGAAACAACATGTTCATTCGGTCCACCTTCAAAAGATGAGGCAGAGAAACACAAAGTCACCTACAAAGTCATTCAGAAGACAGAACACAGAGATTGTTATGGAAAGCATGGCTGTTGGCAAGAAGCCATTTACTGTCATGTCTAAGAACATTCATAACAAGAATGTAAAGTAACCTGTAATTTTATGTTATAAACAGAGATGGCGGTAGAGAGGCAAATGTTACAGATTGCAGTGTTAACTATTACATTACAGCCTGCAGTAAAATTGTTTTTTATATGAGACACTTTTGTATTTTTTACATCCTGCCGCAGATGTCTGAAGTGTGTCGGGCTGAAAACTCCAAATTGATGTTAGTTTCAGATTAATTGGTCTAATAATGTTTCTGGAGCGGATTATTAGCCGGATGTTTTTCTCAACATACAGTAGATTTCATCAGAGCGGTAAATGAATGGAGGGGTGACCCGACGAGAGCGCCGGCGACAGAAAGGCTGCAATTAAAGATGCGACCGTCCCACCGTGCTGCTGGAGTAATTATGAGCCTGGATTCGATGAGAGATGAACGAGCAGTGAGGGGTCATTCATCTTGATCACTGCTGGGCTCTGTGTCTGTATATAGGGACTTGTTTTATAACCCATATTTTAAATACGTGTTGTATGCATGGTCACAACTAACAGGGAATCCACTCAGAACACTAGCGCTCTGTAAAACCTCCCCCAAAATACACTCTTGCAGTAATGTTTAATATTCAACATGTGAATCATGTTTTACAGATTCGTTGGGGCTGAAAAACTTGGAAATGTTTGTGCATTCATTTACCTCTGTAACTCTCTCTCTCTCTCTCAGGTGCATTTGTAAAGAGAGTAACAGCCAGTGATGCAGATGATGAGGCATATGGAAACAGTGCTAAGCTGGTTTATAGCATACTGCAGGGCCAGCCTTACTTCTCAGTCGAACCTGAAACTGGTGAGCAGGTATTAGGGAGCAAAGTGAAAGTTTGAGAAAAGCAAAAGCAAAGAGAAAAGTTATTGGACTGCAGCTAACACAACGTGTGTGTGTCTGTTTAAACAGGTGTTATCAGGACAGCCCTGCCAAACATGATCCGAGAGAACCGGGAACACTATCAGGTGGTGATCCAGGCTAAAGACATGGCAGGACAGATGGGGGGTCTCTCCGGGACCACCACAGTCAACATCACCCTGCTGGATGTGAACAACAGCCCTCCTCGATTTCCCCACAGTGAGAGAGTTTATTCAAATAAACATCGACATATTCAGCATATTGAGATTCTTGAATGAAATTGTTTGGATGTTTTGCATTGAAATATTAAGTGATATTCCGTAGGATCAGTACAAACTCCTCTGACATACTGTATATGTTGAGGTTTGAATGATCAGAAAATCGCTCTTGGGCATTTCTTCATTTCACAACATGAACCCAGAATGAAATTTCCACAGAAAGAGGCTTTAAGAATCAGAAGACTGGAAACCAGAGAGGGAGAAATGAAAGAGAGAAAGTGTGTGTGTGTGTTTGCATTTGGGGTGATAATCCGTCTTTTTTGCCACAGTCTCAATCTAATACAAGAGCCACATCAGAAACAGTTTGGGTTTAGAAAGCGCCTCCAACGGCTCATCGGAGCTGAAATTCTATGACAGTATAACTGCTGAGAGACAGCTTCGCTTCTGCCCCGCGAGAGGGATAAATAAATAGACAAATACACACTGAAGCGCCTCAGTGGAGAACAAAGAGTTCCCACAAACATCCAACTGTTTACTCAACTGATTTATTTCCATCTCTCTCTGTATCTCCAGGTACTTACCATCTCTCCACTGCAGAGTCGGCCGCAATCGGCTCATCTGTGGGCCGGATCAAAGCTCATGACGCGGACATCGGAGAGAATGCCGAGATGTGGTACTCCATCCTGGATGGAGACGGCCAAGACGCGTTCAATATAATCACAGATAGAACCAGCCAGGAAGGAGTTATAACTGTAAAACGGGTAAACAGCCCCTATATCTCATGTTTTATACAAAAAGTTAATCATAAGTGTGAAATAAAACCTACACAATGCTCCCCACCATCCAACCGTCTTCCTGTTTTCTCTTATTTAAATTCTCCCCACATGCACGCACCCATACAAGCAAAGTGCTTAGAAAGTAATTCCCTAAATCCAAAGCGTCTTGTCCTATCAGCTTTACAAAGGTTATTAATTCTATTCACAGCCCAAAAAAATTCCTTTTTTCTTTTGTATAGTGCTGGGATCTGTTTGACTGCTGAAATGTGCCTATAGCTTTATTTTCTTTCTGTTGGGTCAGGCTTTGACGAGTCTTATGCAAATCTTACTGCTTAAACCGGGATGAAAGATAGCGGCAGATGTGCTGTAAAATATCTCACCTTGAGTCTTTAATCGTTTCATAATTAAAAAGCCGCACTGAATGGACAAAACTCTGCCTGTATAAAAAGACATGAGTGATAAACACTCTTTAATAAAAGTATCAAATACGGGGTTTAGATTTAGAGAAGTTTAGCTAGTGTGTTTGGTCAGAAATGTAGGCCTTGCTTTTATTCAAACATCTCTCGTAACCTTTTCTCGTTCAGGCTCTGGATTTCGAGAGTAAAAGGTTACACTCGCTGCGGGTGCAGGTGACCAACACGCATACCGATCGACGCTTTGAGCATCTGGGGCCTTTCAGTGACACCGCCGTGGTCAGAATCACAGTCACGGATGTGGACGAACCTCCGGTCTTCAGTCGGGTCCTGTACATCTTCGAGGTGGATGAGGACACCCCCGTCGGCAGCTCGGTTGGCACGGTAACAGCCCGAGACCCAGACACAGTCAATCACCTGGTCAAGTGAGTAACTATTGGTTATTTTTCATTTTTCTACCTAATGGAAACATCAGGAAAATGTGGGCTTCCAAAAGCATAAAAACAAACCATATATTTGCTGTCTGTTGCTGTGAGTTCACATCAGTCACATGACTTTCAGGGTCCAGATGCTCAGTTTCAATAAATCCTTTATTTCAGTGGGGAAGAAGTTTTGAGTTCAGAAAGTTACAATATGTTTTTATAGATCAATGAACTGTTCTGCCTGTAAAGATCAAGGATTTGAGCCCTTTAATGTTTTTGTGAAATTTATAAGTTCAGTCTTTGTATTGCACTTGCTTTGAATCTCTCTGCACTCATTATATTAGTTTCATTAGCAACTAAAGGCTGATTTAGCTAATAAGGAAACTTGTGTCAGCAGATAATGGTGTCTGTTGTAAGAGGCAGTTTAATGGTC
>JAZGTK010013706.1:0-14163 GCA_036877625.1 Ambastaia sidthimunki | reverse complement strand
ACACACACACATTCTCTGTTGGTGAGTCTCTGGGGCCACAGAGGCATAATATGTTTACCAGGCATGCAGGACAAGTCGCGCTCTGAGTTGACTTCCCTTAGATTCATGGAGCCTTTCGCAAATCCGTTTACATCAAGAAGGTGGCATCTGGATGACAGGACACTGTGCTTTTGAATCATGTCGTTTGAATCAACTTTCCTGCAGATGTCAGTTTCTAGTCTTTAACACCCCTGCTTATAATTTTCAGAAAATATTCTGACAGCATTGATTAGATCATTCAGATGAGCGAGGCTGGAACTAAATTCAGCTGGAAGGTAGATCGTTGATACTGCATACCAATTCATATATCTAAAGGTGAACCCGGTACACTCTAAAAAAAGAAACTTCTGTCAGGTAACTTCTGAAAATGTGCTTCATATGGCAATATCTAATTTTAGTATTTTAATATCATTTTAGTAGCTTTTAATATAATTTTATTATTATTGAATAAACCTGAATACATTGGGTTCCACAAAAAAGATTATGGCAAATATTTTTAAGGGTTGAAGAGGTAGAAACAGCACCTTAAAGTAGCCTTGCTCCAGTTGTTACACTGCAATATAAATTTGCTTGTATAAAAGTTTTACATTTTTAAGATCTGAATAATGCTTTTAAGAAATAAGTTTAAAATGATTTACTGCAGAACTGCTGATTATAAATATTGTACTTCTATGCTTAACTATGGGCCTTCACAAAATAATCTAAAGCATCCAGTATTTTTAAATAATAGCAAAGTGATAGAAAATCCTGACCAATCACATCTCTTTATTTGCATTGTGGGGATGGGCCTTCAGGGTTTCATACTTTCACAGCAGGGCAAGGAAGAGGTTATATAATTAACATGGAAAAGATATATATACTGTATACCCAATATACGGTAACATCCCCAACATATACATAACATCCCCATATTGTACAGGCCTATAGTTAATTAAATCGTGGCAGCTATACACACACAAAACACCTCAGCACAAGCGAGGCTGTCGTCACTGGCCCTCATTGCAACTGAAACAATCTAATTACGGACAAGATAAGAAAGAGGAAACTGTACAATGAAATAATCTATCTTAGACGATCCTGCATGCTGGATGTTCTTGCAAGGAACAGCTTATGCATTAGATAGCATGAAAAACAAAACAAATGTTTATCAAATTTGTTTATTGTTTTCATTTTGGTTAATTGTGTCTTAACTAATGTCAGTAGATGCACATTTTGATTCTAAAATGTATTTGAAACTACTGAAATTATCATCAACTAAGTTTAATAAATACTGTATTGTTAGTCACTTCATGTTAACTAATGTGTTAATCAAGTATTAGCTTACAATCTTAACCTAAACAAAGTTAATGCAAATCATCTTTAATGCAAAGTGTCAGGCTGACTTGTTTCTTTGTTAAATCTGTATGGTGTTATTTGTCTTTGAGTCACTTTAATGTGCTTTGGATTGTTAAGAAGCATGTTTTGTAAGCACCATCTACTCAAAGAGCAGGAATTCTCATCTCATTCTGGATTTTCTGTTCTCTCTCATCCATAATTGATTACACAATCACCTCTAGAAAATCGAGTTAAATCGTCTTCCTGTTTCCCAGAGTGCCAAACACTGATACGTGGACAGTTGCCAGATCCTTCAGTCTTGTTTTGGGAACAGTGAGATATTAATGCACAAAAGTAATCCATGCTGCTCTCATAAGCACAGCTAGTTAACCAGTGTATGGGGAGGGTTTTGATTGCATTCAATGCCTTGTATCAGTAACATGAATATAATCTTTCTCACTCTGTTAAGGTACAAGCTTGACTATGACGCTTATTCCGAGAGCACAGACGTTTCAAAGCTTCCTTTCCGAGTGGACGGAGGAAGAGCAGAACCAAGAGCAAGCAACGTCGACCTCTGCTGGCTGCGACAAGAATTGCAGCACCTCACCGCTCCGTTGACATGCACTATCATGGCTTGCCATAAGCCACAACTACTGGACATTCCAAAGCTTTAAAAGCTCAAAACACATGTACAGTATGAACTATATGTATGTATATGTATGGCATAAATTATTAAGATTATTTGTAGGAAAGTGTGTATATTAAGAATTCTAGAAGCCTTTTTGTACATTGAAAGAAAAAGACAAATGCCCAAAAATTGTACCATAAACTTTATTTTTCCTTGTGTAGTTTAAAGAAACAGACTTTCTGCAGTTATTTTTCAGATGTACATAAATTACAAAAAGCAGTTCTTTGCAATTTGTCCGGCGTCTTAATGGAACACCTATAAGCAAAGAATTGCTCCATCAGCTTCTGTAAAAAAGACAAATCTTTGTTGTTTTTGCACCCGGCACTTTCAAATTAGAGCTTTGCACTTTGGTTGTTTAAATTGTGTTTTATTATCAGTCTGTATGATGTCTGCAGTGTGGCATTTGGGGGGGGGTTCTTTAATTTTCCACCAATTTTTTAATTTTCCTATTTTAATTTTTAATTTGGAACTAATTTCTACAATTCATCTATACACTGGACTGGAAGTTTGGGACATCTGAAGCAAGCTTCCCTTCACACTGCAAAAAGTGCCTTCAGACTCCAGACTTTCTTTGGCTAGAAAGTCAATTAAATTAGCATCCTTCCAGCCATCCACCATGTGTGTCTCTGAATGAAGTTTATACGTTGAAACCCTATTTGTCTAGAAGCAGAAAAAGATGTTTGTTCTTTCCCTGCACAGTTCTGAAAGTTGTTTTAAACTGTACTGAATGGCTTGTTTTTGTTTGTTTGTAATGGTCTTACACAGATATTGGATGACAAACATGTACACAAACACATTCAATGCAGACAATCAAAACAGATTCACAGACCCAATAGTTTTTACACCTAGACTGCAACATACCTTTAAATTATTGCTTATCTGTTGTGTAATTGTGCCAGGAAACCCAAAACAAAAACTAAAAAAGTCAAAATATGGATCTCAAGGTTTTAAAAGCACATGAAAAACATGAAGAAATAACTATAATTTCCCCTTTTAATACAAAATTTGAATGCTACCATGTAATTTACACATTAATTTGCCAATACTCGGAATTAAACTCCAGTCTAGAGTTTTGTAGGCTTGAATGTAAATTAGACAAGCACTATTTTATTAAATTGTAATTATACTTCATTTACAAAGGAAAGGCCCATTTCTAAGGGGATTTCTAAGGGACATTTGGTCAAACACTGTGTTTATATCACTGATATAGTTTGCGAGCTATGGAGTACCTGGAAATTCTGAAATTTGTCAGAAGTTGTAAAGTTTGTTGCAAAGTTTGTTGTAAAGATGGTTGTAACATTTTCACCAACCTTGTGTGTTAAATCATCATTGTGTGTTCATGCTTTTTTGTAATTGTATGTGTTTTGTTTTATTCCATGACATTAAATAGAATGTTGTCCTGTGTGGATGTCAATGTTTACGAAGTGAAATAAACTACATAGCCTTTACAATAAGCCCTGATGTTTTCATGATTATAATTGAGGGTCTTTAATATTACTGCAATGAGAAAGTAAAAAAAAAATCCACATTAAATGTTAATTCATATAAGAATATATTTAACAAGTATATTCAAATGTCATGTGGAAATGCCACATGCTAACCACTGGGACTTATGGGGCAGCAGCAAGCCTAATACTTCATGTATGATTAAATTATGATTGATTTGTGAAACCAAGAAAACAAAAACATGGATGCATGAAAATGCGGTTTCTTTAATTTTTCTAAATGTTTAATGTTTTGTTCAGAAGATCTGAACTGATTCCAATAATTTAAGTTTGTTTTTTCTTTTTTTCTGGAGATCACACAAAGCAAATCACGACAAGCTGAACAAAATATCCTGCCAGGAACGCTGTAAGATTGAACTGAATGTGGGAACTGAAGTATTGCCAGTTCTCTTATCAGTAACGGAGGCTCCGTCTTCTCACTCTCTGTACTTCCATTTCTGTGGAGAAGAAAGCAGGATTGCTTTCTGAGACAAGGATGTAACTGGAGGATTCATCCACTTAAAATCCCAAACATCCCAAACATTTGATAATTAGAGTCACTCGGTCTAAAGTGATACTTTGTTAGCTCAGAATGCTTGGTTTATATTTGACCTTTAAGCGATCAACCAGAAACCTTCTTAAGCAGGTTACCTGTCAAACAAACTTCAGAAATGAAATAACTTTGTTCTCTCACTGTGCTCATGAGCAGCCAAAATTCAGTGTTATTATGTAATGAAATGCATGTTTTAGGAGTTCTGGGCCAGGCTTAAATGGTTAGTGCAATGAATTTGATGATAGTGGTTCGTAAATTACATGCATTTTTCATCACTCCTCTGCCTTAGGAATTTCTCCTTTGCCCTTCTTATACATCCATTAACATCCATGTGCCAAAGCATTCTTTGGCAATACTGTTTGTTTTGTATTCAGAACCAGTTAGTTCCATTGTGTAGACAATGTATCTTTAAAGGACTACAGAATGTTGATCTCTCATCTCTTCTCTTTCCGCTTCTGTTTCTCGTGCGCTCTCACTATATGAAAGTTAGCGTATATCTCTTTATCTCTTGCCCCAATTCTGGTCCCTTTTTTCATCCTGTCATAGACACAGCCTTGATCATAGTGGTTACGCTGTTATAGAAAGGAAAACATTCAATGTAAGTGTAAGTTACATGCAGCAAAACTCAAAAGAAGCATTTAATGCATTCAGTTGGTTAATTGTAGTGTTGTTAAGGAAAATTGTAGCAATTGTAAGGACATGACACCATTTCTCAGTCTCAGACATTTATCAATATCATGTCAATTATGTTCCACATTATAAAAAGTATCTTTGGTCCTGGATGCTGATTGGTTAATACAGCATTCCATCTGTGGAACAGCTAATGTACTGAATGTACTGAAAGAATGGCACTGAATGTTTAAGAAATAACATTGTAATGAAAATGTGTCCGAATTATAAAAGCATCAATGCACTTTAGGTTGGGAATATAATGTAGCAAAAAAGCTTCTTTATGCATAGTGCCTGACACCACCCTTTAGCTGACCTGTCATAACCTTAATACTTAAGTACAGAATTTCTCTAACCTTTATTTTGATAAGCAATAACAAGATATTTTGCACTGATATGGATACAGAAGGTGTATCCTTGCTATTCCTTTATATGTTTATGGAGTCAGTGTGGATGTATGATAACACTGGGTAATTATACTACGCTGACACTGAAAAATAGTCCCACCTAAACAGCGGCCATATTTTAATGAGCTGCCGTCTCCAGAAAGCAAAAACTAATTATAGCAATAATACACGCTCAGCAGTGTAAAGCAATTGATTTGACATATTTACCTGTCTTTTGTCAGGGTGCAGTTTGATTCTATATTCCTCTCTCTTTCTTTTCCCCCTGTAAAAACAGACTGTTTACTCTAAATGACAGAAATTAAGGGCTATTTAATCATTTACGAAGAGCCCTGCAAGGCACAGAAAAGCAAACGCTGCAGTATGCAGATAACCTTGCGTCACAGGAAACAAACACAAACTGCACACACACACACACACACACACACACACACACACACACACACAGTATTAAACCAAGACGGACTGGCAGTCAGTATGTCAGACATACGGTGAAAGCAAAGCAGGGAAAGGATTTCACAAGCCTTGAGGTTATAACTTTATATATAAACAAAGATACCTCAACATATAGAGAATGTAGCTAAGGCAGCACTTAGCTAAATTATGACACAATCATATCAGCTACAACCAATCATGTAACAACATAATTATCCAGGTTGGTTTGAACCTGAAGTGTTCAAATTGTTCAGTGTCTTAATAAGAAATTAAGTCAGTGTACCTGTTCACCCACATCACCAATGAAATAAGGCCCATCAGAAGAGCGCCACCAACCACCCCTGCTCCAATATAAACATACAGCATATACTGAAGTCTTCTGATATCTGAAATGAGAGCAACACAAGCATTAATAAATAAATGTTCATGTGTAGTATTTTGATGCAGGTTGTGTGTATTGTTGTAATGGTTCTCAAAATAGATCACAGATTGTGGCTGTGGAGTTGGAGTCTAAGATGGATACACTAAAACAAACTCAAGCCATTGGCTGAGCTAATGTTGAGCTAGCATATAAAAGGAAAGAAATGTGATTTTTTTTTCCAGAAACATTTTTGTTATGCTGTTTGAAAGTTTCTTTAAATCTTCAAAGCAATCAAGTAAAGAAGTCGCAATATATTTATGTAAATATGTATGTTCTGTGGAAGTCACAGGATCATAAAATGTTCGTCCAATCATTGCATTCAGTCCAAATGCAACGATTGGATGTCAAACTGTGTTTGTGATCATGTGTTGGAGAGGGTGTGGCTTTCAAAGCTAGGTTGCTATTGCTATCCACTCCAAAATTGCATACCCTACTTTTTAAACCGAAGTATTTTAAGATCAAAACATTGCAACAGTCCTGCACTTTAAAGCAAGTCCTACCGTGAGCAGTTAAAGTTGTCAGTCGGATTGTGGTGGACTGCACACCAGCATCTGTACTGACGTTGCAACGGTAGAAACCTGCGTCGTCTTCCATGATGTTACTCAGATGTAAGCTGAGCTCCAGAGCATCGGTGCAGTTCAGTCCGCCTCTGCTGTTAAACTCGCTCATTTCCACAACATCGTCCAGCATCTGACACGTTGCTATGATTTTGCTACCGCCGTCCTTATCTCCCAGTTTTTCTATGCTTACTTGGTAAACTTCACCTTTATGGATATGGTCACATTTAATGGTCAGGTTGTCATTTTCTGTGACCATCAACTCGGTGTCAGGTAGTATTGAGGTGGTGGTGGAGGTGATTGCTAGAAAAACAAAGTAAACATATGTTTTGTTAGATGTAGTGACCACGTATAATGCTGTATAATGTAAATTATACAGCATCATGTAAATTTACATTATAAAGCAAAACTGCCTTAATGGCGCATAATTGAAAAAGACGTTAAATCAGGCTAAAAAGCAAATTGGATTACATAATCAGATCTTTATATACTTTATAATGTTATAAAATAATGTTTTTTAAAAATATGATAAATTCCACATAATCATTTATAGTTTTTTCATTCACCTGTGTTTTTGACAAACGTGTCTTTGGTCCATGAACCATGAGGATAGGTCTGCAGAGAGCATTGGTAGTGACCAATGTCGTTCTGACTGACGTTCATTATGGAAATGCTGCCGTCCATTGGTGTGTTTTTCAGAAACACAACTCTACCATCATAAGACGGGGCAAAGTTGGTACCAAACTCAGGATGATAAACAGCTACAGGTTGTGAAAGAGACTTTTTAGTCCAAGAGACCATAATGAGCTGGCCACTCCATGGGCACAGGCAGTCCAAAACCATCCCCTCCTGCAGTATGACTGTGGACTCTGGTGCTTTCATCTGAACAGAACCTAGAAGGTCATTGTTATAACAAAGCATGTGAAGTCAGCCACAGATATTAACATACAGTATTATTATGTACATTTTGTATACATTATGTAGGCTATTATTATGTATTGTTTGGGCTCAAACATTAACCAGCATTACGCATACATAATAATACTTGTTACATAATAATACTTGTTTTCAAGGTTCAACAAAGCTGGTTGTTGGTTGTACTTTATCTGTCTGTGGTTTCTGTTTCATGCACCTTGTTTACCAAAGTTGCACCAGAATTTATTCCTAACGCTTGATCATAATCAACATTGACATTTTCAGTCAATGTTTCCAACACCTCCAACTAATTAAAGAATTACAACATTGGAGTCAAATGTCACAAAGGTTTTCACAGGTTTTAAACGATTATAGAAAAGTAGTATTAACATCATTCCCAATATTAATTTAGCAGTTTTGAAAGCAATAAACTATATAACTACATTCATTTGTATACAGTTTATCATTCTATAATAGTTACAAAAATATCTACTCCTGATGTTGACCTCTAGAACATACAGTACTGTATCTGAATCTTCAGTACAGAATCTACTGTATACACAAAAAATAAACAAACCAAGTTATGACAAACCAAACATTTGAAATTCATCCAAGTTTCTACCTTTGTGCCAAAAACATTACCTTTAAGAAAACAGAGCGACATCATGAGTACCATGGAGTACCAGTAATCCTTTTGTACTGCCACCATCTTGCTCCTCTGAGACAGAATGAATACAGCATTGACGGGGGGTTGAGTCAACCCCATGCACTGTCTTCAGCTGCAAGACTCTGCAGTCAGCCCCTCAACTAGTGGTTAAACAGAGGTGTTAACTTCAAACTACAAGGGGCTGAATCCTACCTCTCACACAGTTTTTTTTTCTTAGCTGAACCTAAAAGAGGGCTATTGAAACCAGTCTCTGAAATCCCCTATGATGAGAATAAATACAAAAAATGGAAATATCATGACCTCATATAATTCATACTTAAAAGGATAGTTCACCTCAAGATGTACGCACATTTATTCTTTTCATTTTGTTCAACTTGTATAGAATAAACAATGACACATTTTTGGTGAGCTGTCCCTTTAAAGGGCAGGTAATTACTAATATTTGAGTTTTCAGTTTCCAGTCATACTGATCTGACAGTTGAAATGAGAATGTTAAGGCGTCTACGGTAAAAGCCATGAATTACTAAAAGTATTATTAAAATGCTTTATTTATTGACTAAAAATACAATATTATAGAAAAATCAACAGTTACATTGTGCTGTTCAAAACAATATGAAAAGATATGAAAGAGATATATGAAAAGATATGAAAACATAAATAGACAACATAACAAAAACAATCACATTGGGCAACTTCCATGATCTTCATCAACAGTGAGACAACTCAGGAGCTCAAGAGTTGAGTGAGATTTCTCAGACACGTCTATCAGAAGATAGACGTTCTCGGGTTTGTGACCGTTCTGCTCTGCATCTAGAGAAACAAACAGACAGTTACCTGAAAATTACCAAGATCCATTCCTGATGAATCTAAATCTGTAGTAGTATTTGAAAGACTAAAACAAGAAGCTGTCTAATTATGGAACTGAATATATTCCCACATTTCTTGGCAGACATGTACACCTCTTCAACTTTCAGTCTGATGAAAGGACATACTTAAAAGTGGCCTTTACCTTCACAAGAGAAGATGAAGGGTGAGACAGATCTCCATGTTGTGCGTGTAAGATGACAGACTCGCAGTTAATTTGCTTTTTGAAACTGATTGGGCACATGATATTTGTTTAAATTCGGAGTACTGCCCCATTTTTCAGTCTCAAAATGGACTGTCATGTTTGGAATTTAAAATGACAGGATTTCATTGGATGATTAAGGATACCTTCTGATTGTTGTGCAACAGAGTCCAGATGCTGTAATGGTAAGTATGTCTGAAGATGTTCTGCTCAAACTAGAGATCAGCAGCTCAACAGATTTATCTGATATACAGATTTTATATTGTTTTCATTTTACAAAAATGTAAAATACAGACATTTTTTCATAGTGGTCCCAAACTTTTGGGACCCCCTTAATCCATGTAAACAAACCGATATTGTCAGTATTATTAGTAGTGTGTTTTTTCAAGATATTTAACACAGTTTAGTATAAATGTTCATGTCAGGTTGATGCAGTGATCTTTTATTCATCTTTTATCCAAAAAGCATTTCGGCAGGAATGTTGGTTTGATTTGTAAAATTATTATCGCTCCACTGTGGTTGTTGTAAAACATCCGAATTTGTTGTACCACATCCGTAGTCTATGTGTATATGTGAAGTTGTGAGAGCTGAACACTTGTGTGTGGTTGAACACGTTTACAAAGGTGACGTTAAAGGGATAGTTCACCCAAAAATTAAAATTCTTCCACTCAACCTCCTGTTACCACAAACCTGTATGACTCTTATAAGATATTTAGAAGTATGTTGGTAACCACACAGCAATGGTATCCTTTGACTTCCATTGTATGGACACAAAACCACTGAGACATTTCTAAAAAAAAGATATGATATGATAAGATATGATCTTATACTCAGCTGATATTTGTCTATTTTGATAACCATGCCAGCCTGGCCCCATAAACATTGGCATCTGCCAAAAAGAGCCCATATCAGTCAAGAATTAATGTCTAAAGCCCTTATCCCAGTGTCATACCATTGGCAAGGACTTTGGGTTTGTTAGATGTTGTGGATAATAAGCAGAATGGTGGCTTTACAGCTGGAGTGTTTGGATTGGGCCAGTTTGACCAGCAGCTCCTGAACTCCTCTCAGGCAGAGGATCATCTGCTATCCTTCCTTCCCAAACAACACATTCAGGAGCAACTTAAGCCAGAGGGACAGAGGCTCCCCTGAGGGACCACTGCGACTTGTTGCTTTAGGCATGGGAGGGTCAGGAAGTGCTGCAGAAAGTTACTTTGGGAAAACAAAGTCAGCGTCTCTCTATAAGAGACTCTGAACAGCATAATGTTTGTTCTCTCTGTAAATTATTTATATTTAGCTTTAATCATTTGCTGTTTTTTTTACCTTCTGCAACACCCCACTGCAGTCTTTTGAGTTGGCCAGGTTGGACAGCAATGAGAAAACCAGACTGTGGATGCTGCTGTTGTCAGGGGCAACCTGGGAGGCCAGTTTCATCACAGCAGGCACCAGTGAATTTGTCAAAGCAGTCTTAGGCAGAACAACCTGAATTGGGCCACAGCTTCCACTGATGTTGTTGCTACACACAGAACTGCATACTAAGAGAGCAGGGAGAGAACCATAGTTACATTTTGAGAAACATAAGAGTCTCATAACCTTATTATCATATATAAAGCATAACCTAATAATCATTTCATAATCAACATTTTCTTAGGTTAAGTCAGACTGCCAACATCAGAGCATAAAGGACTTGCAAAACAATTGCAAAACTTGCAAAAACATTTTTTTTGTATAACACACACTTTTTATTAAAAATATAATTTATTACATCATCATAAACTCAAGTTGATTATAAATGGAGTGAGTTTCCTGACCAATTCAGTTAAATAAACTTAAATTAAAACTTATTAAATTAGACTGATT
Organism: Ambastaia sidthimunki; assembly: GCA_036877625.1. Taxonomy (NCBI): domain Eukaryota; kingdom Metazoa; phylum Chordata; class Actinopteri; order Cypriniformes; family Botiidae; genus Ambastaia; species Ambastaia sidthimunki. Next base: position 3,094 of record JAZGTK010013706.1, on the reverse strand, counting down.
TCTGTGAATTCTGTGTTTGATTCACTCATCAGGGCACTGATTCATTAAAGAGGCACAACTGATTTGATCATGAATGTTGCATGAAAGCATGTTTACTTTTAAATATAGTCAGGAGGACAATGCAACAGATGCCAGATCTCATCACATAAACAAAGCTCACTCAGGAAACAACACTTCTGATATAAAACCACACCACCCACTTTGTTTAAATGCATCTTCACTTTCTCAAAATAACCCTGCACTGATTGTGTAACCGTGAGTTTGGAAACTCTACAGGAAACGACATTTTCCACTGTATTTTAATTCATGAAAAAAATTACTTTGTTCTAATGATGCTGCACGACAAAAGTGTCAAAACCGCTGAACGTCTCGCCGCTGGGTATGCAAATAGGTTTTGAAGAGCCCAATGGAGGACAAATCATTTAATAATTATCCTGGGAAACATGGATTGTTGGGAAACTCAGCAGGGTTTTTTTGTGCTGAATAATTCCAAAATTTAATCAGACAAATGAAGGGATCTGACTTGTGTGTTGCAGGTTAATGAATTTTGTAATAAAAGTTACACAAGGAAGAACACGATGGTGTTGGAGGAATTGTGTTGTTTTGCTGGAGGGCTGACTCCATAATTTAAGAAGATCACCTGCTGCCCTCATTCACCACAGAGATGACCCTGAGATTCACCACATCTACCAGCAGACTATTGTAATGTTGAGCTGTTAAACCATAGCGACAAGACACACACGAATACAGTGGCATAAAGAATTCAACTACACAGGGATGATATGAACACGCGTATGCGCTCCCACACACAGAGGCATGTGTACAGATTGAAACACACTCATGCCCTGCTGAGTGCTCACAGGTGTGAAGCCACATCCTGTCCCACAGCGCAGCTCTCCATGACCTCAGACATGCGACATGCTGTAGAACAAACGTTACCTTCAGATGAACATAGGCTTTCATGTTAAACTGTCTCTCTCTCCCTCACACACAAACACAGGCAAATGCACGTATGTACTAATATCTCTCTCTCACACACACACACACACACACACACACACAAACACTTGTTTGTAGTGAGGTCATTACATAGACTTCAACTGATTTTATATCAGGCTAATGATATTTTCTTTCCCTCACCCCAAACCTAACCCCCTCAACATTAAAAGAATTAACTTGTGTCTGAACTGAAGCACAAATATTACACAAATGTTCCCTCCTGAACACACAGTAAACTGAGACTACAACACAATCCCTTCACTAACTGTAAGACTTATGTCAGCCTTGTATTTGCCACACAATGGCCCTTACTGTACTATCACATGACTCATAGAGTGAATACAGTAAACATGGACACAAAGCTTATTATCTCTCCATCTCGCTTTCAAATTCTTTCTTTCTTGCTCTCATTTCTCCTTTCACCCAGACTGACCTGCTGTTCAGTCAGCATTGTAAACACACAGTTTACAACAGTTCCAGGACTGCAGTCACGGTGGGGTCATCCTACAGAACCCAGGGCCACAGGTCCCAGAGCACAGCACAGACCCAACACTGTGGCCACAACCTACGAGAAAACAGTTTCATTAACCAGCTTAATCTGCACAATATTAACTAAAGCTAAAAAAAATACATTTCTCGAATGTTCATGGAAACAAGGGTAGGTTTTATTACAATCATTTATTAATTACAATTATTATTTTTTTTACAATTATTTACAGTATATTACTGCAAGAACTTGAGATTAATTGATTTCCTTAATATTTCACAGAAATGATCACATGACTTATCACACACACACAAACACCTTGTTGGGTGTCAGGCAGGCTTTCTTGTAAAAGCTGTGGTCTGCATGACACCCACAAGACCCCCGTGACTGTATCTGCAGTGAGTGTATGATGAACACAACTTCTGAAATAATCAACACAGAGAAGATAATTTGCCATGACGTACTTTGCATTTATTATGTCGATAGAGGCAATTTCACCATATCTCTAGAATCATCTTAAGTTCTCTCATGCTGTTCTCCACCTGATGGCATTAAACAAAGAGCTGTTAGAAACAGAGATCATGCTGATTATGAATATATTAATACCGTTATGAATGTCTGATACGTATTCACACAAGTTTGTGTTTTATTTCTTTGTGTTTATTACAAATATGGCAACACTTCATTGTAATATCATTAATTAGTAATTAACGAACATTATATAATGCTTCCCAGATCAGAAGCTGATTTTGATTACATCAAAACGTTCCTGAATCAACAACATTCTCAGCAACCAATCACAGCCCTACCCCTTAAATTAAAGGGCACTGATAGGTTGATGGAAATGTTGCTTCAGAACAATCAAAAGATGTCAAAAAAGACGTATGTAAATTATAAAAAGAGGTTTACATATTTTGAAATATGAACATAAAACTATTCAAACTGCGACAAACTATTTATTATATGTACTAGGCCTTATATTAATTATTATCTGTTAAGTATTACGCTACATTTCAAATATTTGGATATATTTGACATTTATCTTTACGTTAAGAATCTTAAAAACCTTTGGATCCACAGGTTTATGCTTAATTAATGTCTTTATAAAATGTTTTTTTTTTTTTACTAGATGTGGAGGGACAGAAAAGTGCTGCAGGAAGTTACTACAGAAACTGAGATAGTAAAAATAGATGAAAAACTGTAAAAACTGTAACTTCATCAATATTGTGTAAAAAGCATCCCAGAATGCACCTCGTGAAGCTGTCTGAGAAAATGTTCAGAGTGTTCAGAGCTGTCATCTTGACAAAGGGTGTCCATTTTAGAGACGCTAAAATATTCAATAACTTTAATGTAAATGAAATTATGATCAAGTTGTTTCAAAAATAATTAAATCAACTGAAGCAGGTCACTCAGCAACAGTATATTTTGCTTTCATCTGACTCTACCTCCTCCTCATTCAGAGATCTCAACAGGTTTCTGGGTGTTTCTGATGGTAAATGTGTCTGTCATGTTTCAGGAAACCTCCATACCTTCCTCCTGTGAGTGTTCCCGCCTGCTCTCACTCACTCCAGGTGAAGCTCAGAGTAAATGTGCCTCATGCGTTCCACA
>JAZGTK010013705.1:0-14165 GCA_036877625.1 Ambastaia sidthimunki | reverse complement strand
ATGAAATGCTACACTGAATATTTAAGTTTTTGATTGATAATGGACTGCAGACTGTATTATTTAGCATAAACCCTGGGATGTATGATATAATTGCCTATATAATCTATATCTTAAAGAAAAAAGTTATAGCTTTACTTAATGAACAACTGAACCAGTAAAACAGTATATTGGTTTTCTAAAAATTTATTTTCGTGTAATCCTAGTATTTGATTATTACATCTCTTGGCATCATCTCCAAAGGCCTTTAATTTATATGTTTTGTTGAAATACATGACAGGTACAACATGAACGAATTACGTTTTACCATTTATATATATCATGAAAGATTGTAATGTTTTTTCTTTTCAGCAATGGTTTGTTTCAGGAGCCAATATGTGGCATTTCTATGAAATGTGCTTTTCAGAATTATGTATTGCAGAAGTTATGATAGATTGATTATATAGAATATTTGTTTAGCTTTATAGACTCTGCTGTGGTCTTCAGGAAAGTTTAAATTTCAGTTTGAGATGTCAAGGATTCAAATCTTATACATTTTTTTAAACATACCACACTTACACAATAAACAACACAGGAAAAGTTCTAAAGGCTGACACGTTTGTAATGTAGCATTCTGATGGTACCAAATCTAATGGTATATGTTGTATCTTCTACATTACCTTCAAGTGTAAAGTCAGTTTCACTATTCCACATGAGAAAAATTGCTGTGTTTATAATTCTTATTGATTTATGAGAAATGATGATTTACTGTACGGATGGAATCAGTCTGGAGTCCAGATCTAATTCGTGACCTCTGATCTAGAACAATTTTGTTATTGTTGCTGTAAATTTGAAGGTGCTTTTCCATGCCACTGTTGATGCTAAAACACTCCAACATGTTGTATTCCCGGCTTGTCTTTTTTGATGCTGAGCTTTAATAAAGCCCTGATTATAAAATCACACAGCTCTGTTGGACCCTGTGGGTTGGCCTTTCTTCCTTTTATAACTTTATGCATGCTGTAAAGAAAAGAAAAAGTAACCTTGACTGCCCCTCCAGAGAAAAATGGCTGGCTGTCAATCAGACTTGAATCTCCCAGCATCTTTGTGACCTGAGGCATGTCAGCACAAGGCTGAAGGGAAGTGTGGGCTTGTGTGTCCGTGCATGTGCGTGTTTACAGATGTTCACATATTGACGTTTGAAGCTCTAAGGAAGATAAGAGATCCAAAGTTTCTAGTCATTTGTGGGTTTTATTTGGCCGTCAGTCATGTCATTAAAATTAATGGGGATCTAGATAGGGGAGGTTTTTTTCCCCCAGTATGGAGGGTGACACCCAACAACATTGCAATTGTTTAAAAAGGACAAAGTGGACGTTCAATGACTGACTAATGCTTGAAGGACCCTCTGAATTATTGAAGGCAGAAAGTCTTTAGTCTCCTTTTAAGCGACGTCTCCAACAGCCTGAAAGTTATGTGCATTTATCTGTAGCAAATCAAGCTAGGAGGTTTGAAAGCATTAGCTGATTGAGAAGACAAACTGTAAAGTCGACTATCGAAGATATATGGACCGAAATTTATTAGCAGTTTCTAGCATTTAGCAGGGTGTGGACGTTTCCACAGGCTTTTAGGGTAAATTAAGCTGAAATAAATGATGTCTGGGAAACGAAAATATAGTAATTTGGAATCTACCTTTTAGCTCAACTAATGCGTGTTAATTCTTTTACTTGCATTATTAGGTCCGGCTTCAGGCTGATCAAATGTACTGAGAGGTAATGAGAGATTTTACAATGTTCACACCTTGAGATGTTTTCTTAAAAAGAGAGCGGAAATGACTAACGTCTTACTGCATCTCTCTCTAGTGTCCTCGTTGGGTGTGGTGTAATGGCTCGGATCTGATGCCTCTATTTATGTTACCAATTTTTAGCAGGGCAGCATGAATAATTCACGTGGAATAAAGATGCTAGGCGCAACAACAAACTATATCCGGGTGTTTATGTCAAGCAGCCATCTATCCATGAAAGCTGCTTATAAATCACAATTATATCTCGGTCGTCGCCTCCTCTTGCCTTTGTCTTGTCTCTCTCCCTTAATAGCCTGTAATTGGTCCCCCACGAAACCTAAAAGAAGGGGCAGAGATGCGTAACTCAGTTGTGATTACTCAGATTAAACAGTGCAGAGAAAGACTTGGTCAGACATGTACCAAAGAGAAGTTCATGAATAATGCATTTTATAAATCTATGGCTCTGATCATGAAAGGAGAATGAGGGAGACTGTATTTTGTTTATACTTGAAAAAAATACAAATAATGTTTATATATGTGAAAAGTAAGATAATTGTTCCCTATACAAGTTGTCTAAGCTAGTGTCAGCAGACTGCCTGTAAGCAAGCCAACAGGGCGACAGTGGCAAGGAACCAAAACTCCAGTGATTAATAAATGGAGAAAAAACCTTGTTAGAAATCCAGGCTTGACAACGGTGACAGAAGTGGATACTGATCCAGAGGGAGGCAGCGTCTCCTTTTATGCGTCCTGTTCTTTGGACATAAAGTTCACAGGTGATCATGCAGGTGTGTATGTGTGAGGACAGTAAAACCGCATTCATCTGGAAAAAAGAATCTGTTGGAGATCTTTGAACGATCTTTCTTCTTTTATGACGACTAGGAAGAAATGTGACAAGAAAATTGATTTTGATGTTGTATAGCACACTACCAGTCTTTTGTTTTGGGCTTATGTTAACCACTGATGCCTCAACCTTTAAATCTGCCACTTCTCCCTGTCTTATTTCACTTCCAAAATGTCATATTTGCTTCCCCAGCCTCTTCCCTACATAAATCTGAATCTCTTATCAGGATACCCGCTACATCCAGGACGACACGGGAAATGGATACCGTTATTTTTATCTAATCTCTCACCAAGCATATTCTGTGTCTGCCTCCATCTCGTCTGACAGGAAAGCTGCTTGCATTAGTGCTGTATCTAGTTGCTGCACCGCCCTGTCACCTCTCTCTGATAAGCACCAACCATCCCTCCCCCCAAACACTCCCCCCGCTGGTGAGTGTGCATTAGTGAAGAGGGAGTATTTTGCCGCAGATAAAATAGCCAGCCTATAATGCCGCAGTGGTACGTTTATTTTTTCTGCCCGATATTTCCTTTCTTGGGGTTTGTTTTTTTCTTCCCCTTTCTCAGCTCGGTCTATAGATCTATTTCCGCCACACCAGAGCGACTTCCTTTGCTGATTCCCTCTAAATGAAATGCTGGATCGAGGTGCAAAATTGCGGCAAGACGAGCAGCAGATCCATCCAGTTGTTTATAGGCTAGAACGTGCCTACACGGCGTGATAGCAGCTCTCAGCTGGTGCTGAGATCTGAGGTGGTTTGTTAAATCAAATGCCTCATTTGGTTTAAAACTTTTTTCTAAGAAACAATGCAGTTTTCGCAGTTGTGCGCTACAGGAGTTTTGCTGTGAAAATTGGGTTTTGAAGTACTATGGGAAGGGCGTCTATGTACCTCAACCACATTATATTTTTTTGTTGAATTTAAACCGTAAATTACTACAGGGCTGTTGGTAATGGAAAAGCACTCAGTTGTGTATGTGTTTGGCAATGACTTTATAGCTGCTATTGCCAGTGTGACAGTGTGTGTTTATGTTTATCTGCGTCTGTCAGCAATGTTTGTGCTAACAAGTGTTTACTGTGTGTTTCCTGTGTCTACACGCAGCTCAAGAACGCAAATGCAAGCACAGATATGCAGTAGAGTTTGAAAGTCTGAGTCCATATTGACAATCTGGGATGCAAAATCTATTTTAAACCTGGAAATTAACAGAATGTTTGAATGAGTTTGAACAAAATTTAGAACAACCAAAAAGAGATTTTTATCCATATATTTAAGCATATTTGTGACATTTGTGATAGTGATAAATAGGTCAGATTTCTTTGCTTCTACTGAAGCACACAAAATGCTCTTTAGAATATTCCCAGATCACTCTGGGATAACATGGATCATCAGGTTTTACACACTCTTGGGTCCATGCCAGCCTGAGTGCATGCTGTTCTCAAAGCAAAAAGAGGACCTACCCAATGCTGCACCATTCTTCTGTTATTATCTTAACTTTTCACCTAAATTTTAATGCTGAGAATTTTCACCAGAGGCCTCAGACTCCCAAACCCCGCAGTATATTTGCACATATGCCTGCTTGCACAGGCTTTTGTGCGTTTGTTTGACAGTGTGAGCCCCGGGGGTGCTGGGAACTGCTGGTTTCTGTGGTGAAGGTTGACGTGGTGCTACATTCCGGTCAGCAGGGCTGGTGGTGGAACGCTGTTGTTATGTTGCTGAAGTCTGCAGCGTCCAGACGGGTCAGACGGAGGCTCCTCTGGCTGTGCTCGAACCCGTGACGCTGTTGACAGAATGAGCGTGGAGCGGTGAAAGTCAATGTGGGCGAGGGCTGGTGATCACACACACATACACATGCACACACACATGATTTTCATATCAAGTGTTTTGAAGGAGTGCATGAATATGAGGTGTTACAGTAGGGAACACACATTCCTTGAATTGAGAATTCATTCACACACTGAAAGCTTCCGACAGAAGTGAGGTCTTCAACTTTTCCTTTACATTTTATTTTGATGTGGAAGAAATATTGAGACATTTGATTAACATTTACTAGCCAAACTTAGTGTCATTTTTTTTTCACAAAAATCAAAATAAAAAAATAATTGGTGGGCCACTGGGAGGGAAATGGACTCTTGCTTTAAATTGTTGAATAGTACCAGCTTGAGACAAATGTATCCAGTTTTTTAATAAATGGATGTACAAGTTGCATACAACCTGAATATGTTGAAAAGGCAACCAAGGTAACCTCACGTCTGTCAAACTGTGTGTCTATGAATATAAATGGCAATGGAAACAAAATCTCATAGGCTGATATCAAACAGTAATAACTTTGCCAGGCAGAACAGCAGTTATTATTATGAAATGACAAGAGGTTATGGGGGCACGGCTCAATCTGTTGGTGTGGCCTAGTTAGGCTGTCAGAGGATTTCCTGTAGGTGTAAGGAGAGATGCTATGAATGAGGTATATACTTCATTTTGGACCCAGAGCAGCAAATACCCAGTGTGTTAAAAAAAGAAGGCACTCTAATCATTATAATTATAATGGGTGAGAATAGAATTATTGTTGGATAAAATAGGGAAATTGTTCCACCCACCTAGTCAGATGCATTTTTTATTCTTTAAATCAACCGTCAAATTGCATGCACAGGATTATGGGATATCATAGTCAGTAAAATGATATATTTATAGTATGCTTCCTTTAAAAAACTGATGAGAGCATCTTCAGTTAACTGAGCATTGGATGTAAGGATATTTAATTAATGTCCAACATTTTTGTAATAGTGTATTAAGTTTCATTATTGCCATAACTCACATGCCCGCCCCCACTCATGCCCTAACAGTACCCATGTGTTTATAGGACATATCGATTAATCAAAATGAAAAATTGTCAAAAATGCCCAACACTATTTTGAACACAGCTACAGTTAAGCAATTTCCCCTGGGATTAATAAAGTTTTTTGAATTGAATTAAATTGAGAGTACACACTGCTGTAATTTACTGTATGCGTAAATGAGAAGAATCAACACACACCACACACAGAGATACTTGTTTGTATTTGACATTCACTCATTCATACCACATAAGTGAATTAATGTGTCTCACACACACACCTGCAGGCTGAACACATGCCCATAATCACACTTTCTGACTGTAATGTTCTATTAACATTTGTGCCAGTCAGGATGTAGGGCAGCTCTTTGAACATGAGTGTATCTTCCCTCTCTCTCTCTCTCTTAATCTCTTTTTCTCCCTCTCTCTTACCTAGCTTGCTTTGGAAGCTGAGTGAGCTATTTAAAGCCTTTTATTGACAAGTTGATCGTTTTTGCATGCTGATATAACAGCAGGAACTCTTCATGCAGATATACATCTTGGCACATGCTTTGTTGTGATCTGACTCATCCTACAAAACAGATCATCTGAACAATCATAACTGTATATGGATGCTCTATACGTCACATTTATATAAGCGGAATGATAAAGACTATTGTTATATGTGATCTTCCTGGATGCTGGGAGTAAAGTGTTAACATCTTAATTTATCATAATGGAATTTTCATGCTCAACGGAAGAAGACCAGCTGTTCTGAGATGCTAACTGTTCAGAGCTCTGGGAAAAGCTGTTCGGAATTTGAATGTGGTAATACAAATTCCTCTGGTCTTATTTTTGTGTGAGTTCTGAAAAGGTTGTTTAAATATTCAAAATATGTTGTATTAGCACCACTATGCCATCATTTTTGCATTGTTTCAGAGGAAATCGTCCTATGAATGTCTTGTAATTATATTTACAGAATATCTTACTGTGCATATTAAGTTAAACAGACAAGATGATGTATTTTTAATAATTACACGCATCACTTTTATTCAATCTTTATAGTTAATCTTCAATTGCTTCTCGGTCATAATAATAAACCTCTTAATTTCGATTGACTCCCAAAAGAATGTTTAACAATGTTTCAGAATGTTTAATTAAAATATTCTAATAATAACAACCTCACAGTTAATACTCCTTTTGTGAGAACGAATACCAGTCGCATTTTCCACAGTACTGTACCGTAATGAATTATTGTCAATAAAATTATTTAAAAGAATAATCTGGATATACAGCAATAGGCCTTCAACCAGTCATACAGATTACAGAGTATGCCTATCCACAAAACTGTACACCTAATCAATATTTGTTCCATATTTATCCCTGCAGTATTCCAAATTCTTTAAATTCCCACTGCAATTTAGGTTGTTTTTTTTCTGGGAGTTCTGCATAGTGGAGCAGCTTTTAGTACAACTCTCTTAAAAATGCAATAATAGGCTAGCAAAACTAGCTGCAAATCCATGGGTGGCTAAATGCTAACATCTGACCAAGAAGTTAGACTTTCTGAAATCAACTATTACTTATGTTTTGCTTCTTGTGTAAGCGATTACTCATACTGACTTTTTCTGTACAGTTAGTGGGAGGTTTTTTAACGTTTTTTATAGAACTCCTTTTATTATAATCACATGACGTGAAAAACCTTGTTAAGCAAGTAAACAGACAACAGCAGGCAACACCTGTTCATGTAGTCAAGTTCAATAATCCATGTTAGTTTGATTGTTTGAGCAGAACCTTACAATGTACCCTGAGTTTTATCTAAAGTTAATTCTAACTATATTATGTGATTTTCTTCTAATCTGCATAATCTTGGATCACGAGGCAAACTAAGATTTCCCAGGAAATTGGACCAAACAGCTCAAATTATAAATTTACATTATTATAAATTTACTATTGCAAATTAGGGTAAAGTGACAGTTTGAACACTTTGTTATGTACTAGCTAATAAATTATTCAATTTTAATCAACAAAAGTTTGCAGCTTTAATTCCTTATATTTCTTTATATTTTACAGTTGTTCTTGTGTCGTTTTTGTGTTTAGATCTGTTTTACCGTTATTTATTGGAACGTATTGTTATGTCATCAAAATGACTTCTTAACCAATCACAGACTAATCCTTTTATACATATCTATCCAATTTCACCATTAATAAGCCACACCCACACAGTGTATTCTTTTTTTCCATTGCAGTAAAAACCAGTTCCATGACTGCTATTGCATTACACACATACACTGTAATGCATTGAACACACTGTAAATTGCTTCAGATAAAAGCATGTGGAATGCATAAATGTAAAAAAACACATGTTGCCATTACTTTTCTCTCTGTTTGAAGTTATTCACACTGATTGGTCCGTTTCAGAAAGCGGTTGATCTAAAGCAAATCAGAACAGCTGTGGTGGCCGTGGCCTTGGTAGTCTTATCTTAACCTTGGACAATCAGACAAGCGCTCCGCCATTTAAACTGTCATTGGGAACAAGGACATTGTCACACAGGGCTGTGTGGAATCTCGGTGCTGGCAGGGCATGTGGGGTTTGGACAAAAGAAGGCTTGCATATAAATGTAGTGTAAGACAATCCTGTGCCTTCAACACAGACTAAGAATCCTGTGATCTCATTTCAAATGCAAATACTGGCATTTCATAAGTGCAGTACTCTGCTCACAACAGCTTTACATCTGTAATCTTCCGTGTTTGCGACAGGATGTTTACAAGTGCGACAGGTGAGGAAAAATAAGGAATACATAAGGAATAGACTGAATAATGAAAAGTGGGCGTGGCAGAGTTGGAGGAAGGGTGGAACAGAGAGATTTGTGACATCATCGTTATCATCATCAAAAAAAAGCTGTTTTACAGGAGCATTTAAAAAGCTATTTATTAAAATGTGTCCTGTTTTTGTCAGACGAACCATTGTAACAAAACAGTGTGAATCTTTCTTCACAGTACAACACAGGGCAGTGCTGTGGGTCCCCTGGACCAGAACTGAGGACCACTGCTTTGAGAAGTGTAGTACCATAGATGCCAGAAAGTGGAAATATGGGGGAGAAAGTTTGTGGGAGTTGAGTCGTAGTTCAATTTTTTCTATTAATATTCAGCATGTAGGAATAAAGCACATCACACAGGCATGTGTGGATGCTTAAGTGCCGCCTGTCAGTCAACCAGCACAGAGAGTTCCAGCTCAGCCCCTCGTGTAGGGCTTTCTTCTCCATATGTAGGGATGACAAAAAACACCCACGTTAACCACTGCGTCCTCTTCAATATTTGAATGACAAGCGATGAGGAACCTCAAAGATCAACTTCCTGTTCTCTGACAACGAACAGAAAGGGAATATTCTGGTGTTTGTAAAGAAAGTTTTCTCCCTCACGCGAAGCTAAAACTTTTCTGCGGTTATTTCTTTCCACTTTCCTCTGGTAATATTTAGAAGCATTTCCACATAGTGTTTGGTTTTAAGTTTCCCGACCACGGTGAAGATCGGGTAGGGAAACATAATCAGCCGTATTAGCTGAAGGTCTTTCAGCATCAGCTTTGTAAATACTGTTCATCTGCAGGTCATTGTTAGTATAAAGGGGCATCTTTCATCTTGTCTTGTGGGCTTCTCCAAAGTTTGGTTTCCTGCCATGATTTTAATAAGATCTCATTATTGCACTTGACTGGAAACTAGGAAAAAATGCAATTAAAGTGAGAGTAAAGTAGGGAAAATTGATGCTTTGAAAATGAAATGGGTCTCTTGGAAATTGGAAAAAAATGTGAATTATGTGCAACGATAGACACGTTTAGGCCGATATTTTCTCCAGTATTGATAAAGAGAATTAATGAGGATGCTTTATCTACTCGGTGACCCTGCCAAATGAGTTTCTTTTAAATGAGACAATAAGATCTCCTGATTAAAATTAAAAGATATGTCTGTCTGACAAAAATATAATACAATTTAGCTGGGACTCACATGTCTTATAATTTGATCGTTAAAAAAACTGATAGACTCTGTAATATTGCACCAGTGTTCACTTAAAACTCATTATTGGTGGAAAATAAACCCGTTCTTTTGATTTATTCAATGCTGATAAGGTTTCTGATCTGGCGGTTTTAAATGAACTAATCTATAGACTTTCATTAAGTGTAATGAAACTAATAAAGTTTCAAAGATTTGCAGAAGGTGTTCACATCGAGAGGCTTTGGGGTTGGGTAAAGCAAGAACGATCCATAATGTTCCTCAGCGCAAACAGCACAGACTCTGCTAACATAACAGTTAAAATCCTATTAACCTAATGGATAGGACCAATAACGTAGCATTATCTCCACCTCAACCTGATTAGCAACGATGTTGTATTTGTAGGGATTTGCCAAACTGGCAGTCTATGGTTGGACCCTGCTAGGTAAAACCAATAAGCCCCTTTATTTTCTTCCTCAGAATCGTGGGAATGAAAGTATGGCTGACATGTAAGGAGCTTTAAAGGTAAATGGAAATTATTAGCTTCTAAGAAGCCATTTTCAGTTACATCACAACCCTGCTGGACACAAACCATTAGAGAAATACTCTTTAGAAAAACACTTTCCTAAGTAGATTTATAGAGAACTGAACATACTGTATCTGTATTATTGCACCATGGCTTCTCTTGGTTCTAATTGGTCTATAACTTAATATGTTAATGTAGCTACAAATGACCACGAGGCACCACTACATTAAAAGTATAATCCTGAGTTGTAGACTTCAGGCTGTTGGTCCTGGAGTCACAAAATGTCAAGATTCCACTCCACACCTGCTCAGCTTTCTAACTGCATTCCCCAAAGTCTCTTATTTCATTGAGCTAACACTCTTTCTTCGATTATTGAACTCACGTTGTTTACGATTGCACTGAATTCATAAAACGTAATAAAACAGAATGAAAGTTTTATGAAAGTTTTATGTGATGGTAGTTGGGCTATATTGTAATGGCTGTTTGTTCTCATGCAGAGGTACAGCAACTGTTTGTGAGAGTCGAGATTATTACATTAAAGAAATAGTTCACTCAAAATGAAAATTCTTTATTTGTTAAACCTCATGCTGTTACAAACCCGTGTGCAGTCATTTCTTCTGTTGATTGCAAAAAAGAGTGAACTATCTTTTTTTGTAAATGTGTTTTTTTATTATTAATGTTAGAAAGTAGTTTTTTTTTTACAAGTATTGGGTTGATATTTTAGCACAAGGTCAATGTTGCTTATATAATGTTATATTAAATTCTTCAGATCTAATACAGGACACAATGTAGTTCCTTTGAGTAATTCGTATAAGGACATTGTTTAGTACAACCGTGCAGCAAAACAGTAAAGCAACATGTCCAACTTCATTCAGCCATGGCCCATCATTTTTATCAGATTCTGGAGCAATATTTCAGTGAAATGTGTGTTACCAACCGAGAGCCTTTCATATGAGTCAATATTTCCTTTTTCTGTAAATCACATCTCCATAAGATGCTTTAAAACAAGGACCCAGAAAAAAGTCAAACTAGCAAATGAAACTAGAACTCCATGTTGATACCTTTCCCACTGCCTCAAGCCCTGGTCAGTGGGGAAACCGGCAGACATATGGGTTACTTGGCAGGGATTCGGAAATGTTGGCGCAAACTAGTTTCCGATCCGGTGGGGGACTCTGTTCAGGTGTTGCCTACAGAAAGAAGGACACTACAGGAGGTGTCATGTCACGGTCAGCCAATAGCAGGGTAATCAGGAAGTGCTGTGAGATGCAATCAGCTCTGATGTGCTGCTGTCCACAGGAGAGCCTGCATTCTCTGCCACGTGCAGTGTGCACATATGCCTCACAAAACCAGCAGTACCTTTGATGTGATGTCAGAAAGGTTCTAAAATGGGTTTTAAAAGGTTCTAAAAATGTAATGATGCATACATTTACAGTGTGCTCTTCCTCATGTCATTTGAAAACCTATACTGTTTCTTTTCCAATGAAAAGGTTTTGAAACCTTTTCCAAGTAGTTCTTTTTCATACACTTTTAGGACTAAATAAACCGCCATAAATATGGTTTATGGTCCAGTGCATTATATTTGAGGTCTTCTGAGGTTATATGATAGCAATCATCAGGCAGAAATATAAATCAATCACTAATCATTGACAGCAGCTCAAAAGAAACACTGTTTTAATGGGGAATAAAGTTTTTCTTTATACTTTATATAATCAATTTTAGATTAACTATTCCTTTAGTGCTAGAGGCTTTAATCTTCTATGTTTGACTTCATTTTGTTTATCTCTCTTGGTGGTCTAATAAAACTGATGTGTTTGTTAGCCCACCGTGATTGACATGGATCTCTGAATTAGCAGGTATCCGCCTGTCAGTTCCCTCCCCTTCTGGGACATCTGAACGTCTGTTGAGCCAGTCTGAGTCATTCCCTTCCATTTATTTTGCCCGAGTATCTCAGCCCTATATGTAATGTGACAGTAAGCTCCCAGAGGCCTATTGATTAGATCGACCCTTAAGGTACTTTGAGCATATATTTATATTTCAGAGAGCTGCTGTCTGTGTGAATTTTGTCAGAAAATACTGGCAGATTAGAAAGCTTGTTCCCCTGGGTGATCATTTGACTTTCATATCTCAC
Source organism: Ambastaia sidthimunki (assembly GCA_036877625.1). Taxonomy (NCBI): domain Eukaryota; kingdom Metazoa; phylum Chordata; class Actinopteri; order Cypriniformes; family Botiidae; genus Ambastaia; species Ambastaia sidthimunki. The sequence goes on along the minus strand of JAZGTK010013705.1, from coordinate 2,136 downwards.
ATATGACTTGAGATGCTCCAAGGGAAACTGCAAAACTAATTTCTGTCATATAGGTTTTTAGAGGCTAAAGGAGTTTTGTGCATAATTTTCAACCAAGTGATGCAAAATCTGGAGGCTTGTTGTTACAGTAGCTATGCTGGAACTGAGTCAACTAGCATGACAGAACAGGTTAATCAGCTTAGCCTCGGATGGTACCACTTGAATCTCTCAGTGTGTTAAACATGATTCTGAGGTCTTTGCTACCTCACAGGTAGCTGTCTGCCTAAAAACCTGGCCTTAGGTGTTAGCTGTTTAGAGTAGAAGATTTTGTTTTTGGGGGTGTGGAATGAAATGATGTATACAGACTCATTTGCATGTGACCCGCTAATGCCAAAGTATTTTTTTCTTTTGTTTCTGTACAATCCATCAGATCTTTCTCATTTCCAGATTGGATTTAACCTCCTGAAGCCTTTTGCAAGGTCTCATTGTTATCTACTAATAAGAAAACCAATCTCGGCTGCCCTGATCCCAATGTTATCAGACTTTTGTTGCATCAGGAAAAAACTAAACAGGTTCTACAACCTGTACAAACCTTTTTGTTTTCCCAGTAAATGTATGACTGTTGCTGGCACACTAATGGAATTTAAAAGACGTTTTGCTAACAGAGACTGTGATATTCTTTGATATTAAGTAAAAGCAAATGAATAAATGGATCTTTTGCCTTGCAGGTATCTATTATTCCATTTATACCGCTTTTACTTAGTGCTGGGAATATCCTTTACAGTTTCACAGTATTGTACCACATTGAATTTAATCTCCCTTTCTAATGAAAGGTTGCGTGACAGTGTATGACTTCAGAACAAAAATAATGTGGTAGTCAGTTAGTTCTGACAGCCTGAGAAGTCATGACTCAACTTGGATATTTATCCAAAGTAAGAAAAGTCCCACCCACACATCTGATGCGCTGTGGGATGGTTTTCGTCTCTGTTATGCCTCTGCCAGAACTGCTTTATAGCTCCAGTACTTATAACTGTGCAGTGACCCCGAAATGGGCAGGGTGGGAAACACAACCACAGCTGTGTGTCAAAATCTCTAAGGGCCACAGGTCCACTTCTGATAAGAATTATCCCACTGTGCACTCAGCTGTTTCGACCAATTATACTGTCCGCACATGTGGCCTCAGAATTCGCAAAATTCAACAGTGATATTACCTGCATGATTCTGTCGAGAATGTTCAGGACCTCAGCAATGAGAAAATAATTACACTGGCTGTGTCCTCAAAACGGATGGTTGAGAGAGCAGAGTTCAATCTTAGCGGCGGAGAGAACAGCACACGTACTGCAGGTCGAAAACTAAATTTACACAGCCCCATTGCCATGGGAACTTCCTACTCCTTCACTGACCTAGATAGGTGTAACTGGTCAAATGCTAACCCACAGACTCAGGCAGCAGTATTTGCACAAAAATGTGAAACTATGTAAATGTTTAGCAATTAATTAGTCATTCTCTAAGGGGACTAGCAAATCAGCTCCTCTATTTCAATATGCAATTGTAAACTCATACGACTGTATAACACAAGCAAACCACACAACAGTTTTGTAGCTCCGCATGTCTTTGAAGGATTATCATAACAGAAGATCCTGGGCTTTGCGTTCCTTGCTTTCGCTTCGAGAACAGCTTTACAACATTAGTCACAGTTAGCTGCGAGAACAGCTGTTGCCTTCCAGCCTTTAGGTTCCTCCGACAGAACTCAATAAAACCCACTCACATAAAGTCCATCTTAAAGAAGGTCTTACTCGTGATGGTCCTCAAGGCTCAGTCTCAACCCCATAAATGTCAGTTTAAAGAGGTGAGTGTAAGCCGGCGGGCACAGGCCCGCTTGGTTCCGGCATCTGATTGGCTGCGGCGGAACACGGTGAGGCCTGTAAGTGACCTATTACTGACAGCGCTCAGAAACATGCTGAGAGCCGAGCCCAAGTGCTGTCATAATTATCATTCTAGAGAGGCTCCAGTGAAGTGAGAGAGACGATATCAATACACTACAGCTTGAATAAATGAAGAGGATGGAGGATTCACTGCTGGTGACTTCAAGACAAGCTGGGCTGATGGTGAAGGAGATGTTTTCTCAGCTGCATTGGTCTACAAGGTTTAGTTTTT
>JAZGTK010013704.1:0-14166 GCA_036877625.1 Ambastaia sidthimunki | reverse complement strand
TTAACACTGGACTCTCACCAGGCTTTTATCAAATCTAATTGATTAAATCAAGTGAGAGCTTTTTAGCAGTGCATTGTGTTCACAGTGCCTAAAGGGACGTGAGAGTCAATCTCTAAAGTAGAGACTTTTAAAATGAACTGAGAGGGTTTTTTTTCTTGTGTTAACAAGTTCAAATACTACCTAATTTTGTCCTTGTGCTTGAATGAAACAAACTCAATGAAGAAATGCAATAATATTTAACTATTGATCTGGTTTACAGAGAAATGCAAGTAGGAATCTTGATGATCTGAGACTGACAACAGTTGACCTTTAATTCCGGCCTCAAACAGGAAATGATGTCAGTAGCACATTACAGACAATGTACCATTATTAGCGTTTCAATAGCCTCACTCAAACTTTATAAACCCATGCTGAGAAAATGTACAATATATCTGCAGCTAGTAAATCTGTCTCAACTTTTCACTTGTTCACATCTTAATTTATCAGATATAATTGTTTTTTCAAGATATTAACAACTTCTATTCTTCTGTCAGCACAAGGGATCTCTAAAGATACAATGCTAAAATAATATGGTCTGTCATTTTGTCATTTCCTTACAGATTGCATGACATGACATAGATTGTGACATTACCTGGATGAGAGCAAGCTGGTTTTTACAAAGCCTTTCACAGAACAAAAAGGGGAAAGGAAAGTAGGATGTTTGAACTGTCCAAAAAGGCTATTTTCTCTCATTCTAGTTCCTTATATCTCTTTGTTCTTCTCCTACCCTTAATATATAAAGCTGTCTGCATGTTTTGAGAACATGCAGCAGTTTAAGGGTGGAACCCAAATCTACGTTCAGATATACTGATGATTTCTCATTTTCTTGGATTTGGCCTGCTGACATGCAGAGATGTTTCTTAATTTTTCTCTCTTGCTTCACATCATTCTGAACAGATGCAGTCATGGTCCACCCAGCATCTGTCCCTGACTCGTCTCATAGCCAGTGTAGTGTCATTCAGTTTTGGTGAGATATTGGTTCCAGATGTGTACGAAGGTGGCAGTGTCTCCAATATTCCCAAAATTCAGGTCAAGCAACATCTGCAAGTTCTCACGTACAAATTGACAAAAATGTGTTTTCAAACATTTAAAAAATGCTTTTTTGCCATTAAAGGGTCAACTCTAGACTATTCCTTTGTTTGTTTGATATCTTTTTTTGTAGTTGTTTAGGTGCTTAGAAACTCAGATAAGTAAATTCAGGTTGGCTGACAGCAGTTTCTGTTGTTTCGGAAAGATTTCAGTGAATTTCAACAGTAAAACTGCTCAATTACTCACTTTACTGGCAGCAAACAGAATCAATAGTCTTGCTGGGCTTGTTTCATTAATAATTAATAAAACAGCTGATCCTCACTACACTGTACTCACAGATCTGTCAATGACTCTGTGTATTCTCCTTTGGGACAGATACTGCTGCTATTCTCCTGTGTGTGTGTGTGTGTGTGTGTGTGTGTGTGTGTGTGTGTGTGTGCGTGCGTGCGTGCGTGTGTGTGTTCAGGACATACAGTAAAGCTTTAGATAATGCTGTTCTCTGCGGGATCGACTTCCTAGAGTTTAATAGTGAAACATCACACTGTGTCATTAATAGGTTTTACAACCGCAGCCTCACCAGCTAATTTGTTATTCAGCTTAATGTGTTTTTAAGAGTCTTTCTCTACTGAACTCATAAACATACTGCTGTAAATGCAACCCAAGCCTTTGTTTCTGTTCCCTTGAAGCTGTTTTATGACAAATTTATGAACTCTGAAGTTGAATTTCACATTGCTCTCTGTGTGGGCGTGCCTGTGTGTGTGCATTTAATAGACTCAGTGGTGCAAACAAAGACCTCGCAGGAGAGAATGGCATTGAAAAATGAGTCTGAATAGATTCAGAGCAGTAAATCCATAAATTTGGCCAAAAGTGTTGGCCAGTCTGTTGCTTTGGCCTAACATAACGTTTACATTTTTCATAATGATGCACATTTATACTTACTGCTTTTCCCTCTTTTTATCCTGTTTAGAAAAAAATTCCAATCAGCTTCCATGTCGGTATGGTTTCTCGTTTCTATTCACACACAAAAACAATGAACAAATTTCACCCAGATACCTGATTCAAACTGCTAGCATGACTAGCATGATGCTCATTTGCTACCTCTACATAGCCGGAGGTTGTGCAATCTGTCCTACACACATACTAACACACCCACATCCACACACACTTCTCAGCAGCTCAGACATACTGCAATATCTTGTTTTCTTGGTCATCATCACAAATTATGTCACCTTCTAATGAGTCATCAATGCAGTTCAGAATCACCATGACCTCATTGTAACATACAGTTTTTAGACGTTGTATTAACATTATTGCTTGGTTATAGGAACATTCTTCGAACATTTGTTTAATTCTGTAATTTTTGAAAATGTTCCACTAACAACTTAGGAATGTTTTTGATATATATCATTTATAAAATTGCAAAAAGTTCCACTAATGTTACTGCAAGAACGTTACTCTAGAGAACGTTAGCCAATGTTTTGAGAACATTCCCTGTTAGCGGGATAGTATTATAACAATGTCAAGATCATGGGTTCAATTCCTAGGCAACACACAAATTAATAAATGTGTACATTTAATCTACTGTAAATTGATGTGTATATTGGCATAAAGCGAAAGCATGCAAAGAAGTGAATGACAAAAATATAAATGGACAGAAGGAGATTCCTGTTTGTTTGTGTATCTTTAGCTCACTTGTTTTGTCTGACCCAGATATATCCAACAAGAGTACAGAAAAAACAATAATTACAGTCCACATTTCCTTCAGGCAAAAGACCTTCCCAGTGAACAGAGCAATCTCCAGTGAGTTACTGGCTCTATCACTGAATCTGAATCTTCTGTAAAAATGTGTCTGTTATAAATCAGACATCTGGAACCATGAGCACTGATGCTTGTGATACAACAGTCTCTCTTTAATGTTTTCTTCTCGCCATCCACCACACAAAGGCGAGATATTTTTCAGTGGGCAGAACTGTTACAGTATTCCAGGTCACATGGGTCTCTGACAGAGGTGTGATGTATTAAAGGCTAGTTTCTCTTGGTGGTGGATTCCTACGTTTTATTCTGTCTTTCTCCATATAAGGAGAGAACGCAGGTAGTGAGTGCAGCCCCTCCTCTATGACTGGGGGATGTCTCAGATAGAGACACAGTATGTGTGTATGAGTCTATGTGTGTAGCTTCCTGTTTCGTGAATCAGCCCTACTCTGCTGATCTTACATTGAGATCTTTTACTAATAGATGTATATACATAATTGTACCATTTTTAAAATGAACTAAATGAATCCTGCACATGTAAATTTCAGATGGGCTTGCTAATACTTCACCTGTTACCAGAGAAGCGCAGTTTATATCCAAGCACGTTTCCATGGCACATATCATTAGTAATCCACATTTAGTCAAACCAGAGAGAATAATAGTTCTGTAACAATGGCTTAAACTACTTACTGCTTGACATGCTGATATTTTAAAATAAAATATTTGATGCCTTTTCTTTTATACGTCTAATCAAACATTATTCTTTGTTTTAGCTTGGCACACATTCAAATTGAATTGTTTGATGCTGCGTGTCAGCTGCGTCTCTTTAAAAGGCGGGGCGTAGTGAGCGATTTCTTGCGCATCTATTGCGTCTGCACGAGCTTATTTCACCGCCACCGATCACGGAGGCGTCATTACCCTCACGAGCGCTGTCTGTTTGAATCAGTGGGCTTACAGACCGTATCCCGTCCCTTCCGTCCCATAAGTCTGATGATCTGCGTTTTAAATCAATATAACCACACGCTTATCTGAATCTGTATTTTGCGCACTGACCGTTATATGGACTGCGCGCTTGGCAGGATTCTGCGTGTATTTCCCACGTTATTTTTCCCGTAGATATAGTTAGATCTTAGGAACAAGAAGAAATGGCAACGGACGAGCTGTCATCCAAGCTGACCCGTCGGCTGCAGATCGAGGAGGGCGCGCAGGACCCGGTGGCCTTGGACGGGGCTCATGAGAACGGAGCGCACGAGAAAGCGGCCACGGCCAACGCGGACTCGGAGCTGGGAGCGAAACTGCAGCGGCGCGGGGAGCTGAACGAGGGCGTCGGTGAACACCACCAGCCCAGCATGAAGGTGTTCAACCCTTACACCGAGTTCAAGGAGTTCTCGAGGAAACAGATTAAAGACATGGAGAAGATGTTTAAGCAGTAAGTAGCTCAGCCTGCTGACAACCTTATTGCTGGTGAACAGATGTGAGAGATGATGCGGGTCATCTTAACCTTAAGATACAACCAGCATGTCCTCATTTAACAGCCCATTCAAGTTAAAAGCTATGTGTCAGTAAGTCTGTTTGCCTGTCCAGTATGGTTTAAATTGCCTTTAGAATAGAGTCTGTTATTTTTCATACTATTATTTCAAATTCTTTTGCATGTTTTGGGTGTTCTTATAACATTGTTGTCAAAGTGAAGCTGATGTATTTAAACAGGAACAAGTGGTTTAGTTAGTTATAATTTGCGTTAATGAAGTCAGACTGGTTACTCCGTCGTGCAGTAAACAACTTAAGTAAAACCACTCCTTCACACATCTAAAAATGGATCACAATTACAACCACAGCCCAACCCAACCCCGTATCTTTAATTTCACATGCATACACACAGATATGTGCTACACTTTGAACCATGGGGCGAGAAAGTCCCTAAAGTTACAGTCGGGTTTTTATGATGCATTTTTTTTTTTTATCTGGGGAACATGCCGTGCAGTCTAGACTGCCCAGTATGACACAGTTCTGTTCTGTTGGCACCTTGGCTGTGTATTGCCACCCCATGCCCCCACCCTCTGAGGCTGCCCTTCTCTGTAACAGTTAATAATAGACAGTTTTTCACATTCGTTTCTTTTGATTTGCATCAAAAACGTTCTTAGACTTTTTGTAAGTGCCGTTTAGTTCACACAGAATTGGCGGCGCCCTTTGTTTCAAAACAAAAACTGCTCGAGTTCCAGCCAAACTCTGAGAGATGGAGGCAGAGCACAGCAGCTACAGGGAGTTGAATGTTTGTTAGAGCAACTACAGGAATGTGTCCCTCTTGCTCCCTGCGGTGGCCCAGTGCTACGACTGGGTCGGTTTCAGATAGGCTCCAGCAGTGTGGGAAAGTGGGCTGAAACTTGCAGACTGAGGAAGTGATGGGTTCCTCTAACCATTTCAGCTATCAGCCAAACAAAGCCACCACTGTTGCGAATGTACCAAAACAGGCTGCCCAAATCTGGCTGAAGCTCATCTCAAAAGTGCTTTCATTTAAAGGATGTGATATTTTTTCACAGACACTTTGTGCCTGTTTTCTAAAGTCTGCGTGAACTGCAAGGTTCCAACCAACTTTAGTTCAATGTTCTGATGTAATTTAAAGTAAAACAAAAATATTGGAGGGTGTGGCTTGTTTTTTTTTACTAGAATTGATTGGATATAGAAAAGTGGGCATTTTAAAGCTCGCAGTAGACTGACTGTTGAAGGGAGATTGTTAATGGCTCTGGCTCCGCCCAAGCCGTCACAATGATGTCGTTAGAGAAGAATCGCCTTTCTAAAGAAGCACTTTTTTATATTGATTAAAGAATACAAGGGCACATGAATCTATAAAATAATAATACAATGGAAGGTTAAATCTTTTATAATAAACACTGCAATATTCCATAAAGAATAAGAATAGTGTATTTTGATTTCATTGTGACTTTAAATGAATTCAAACAAGCACATGAAAAGTAATCTGCGTTATCTCGTTGAGAACATTTGGTCCTGTCGCTGCTCAGTTGCCTTTGGCTGTAAAATGGCAGGTTTAATCTCATTTGGCAGCAAAATTGGTGTGATACCAGCCAATTGCAATTGTTTTGTTAGGCCTGTATATCCACGTGGGTGTTACCAAAGTAGATCAAGTCTTCAGATAATGCTAGAACTTTTTATTATGCTAACATATGATATGCAGACTATTGTTTGGGAGTGTCACCTTTACCAGTTTGTCTGCTGCCGACAAGTTTATTCAGGGTGTGTGGGGTCAGTTTCAGTCAGGAGCCCCTTTGATGCTGTAGCCCTTGGCATTGTGGGTCTGACTGAGACAGAGGAGTTGTGTTAAGGAGAGTGTGAGGTGTGCAGGGGTTCCTTTGTAGCAGAGATAACAAAGAGCTCTGTGGTGCTGTGGGAGCTTCAGAAGTGAATAATTAGCCAGAGTCTGTTGCACTTCCTTCCCTTATAATGGGATAGTTCACCCAAAAATCCATCATTTTCTCACCCTCATGTCATTTCAAACCTGTATGACTTTCTTGCTCATTTTCCTCTTTAGCTGTTTCTTCATGTTTAGCTCTAAAACAAAGGATTGTGTTTGAAGTGATGTATTAGTTTCCTGCTTGATACTGGCTGTTCTGTGCCTTTGCCTGAAGCTTTGAAGCTGTATAGATAAGGAAGGCAATGGCAGTGAGGGGGCATGTTGGGAAAGCTATATGCTTGTCTTCATACAGTAGTTATGCAATCATAACTACTCAGAGTACTGATTGATGATCTCATAACTACAGCCCCCCAACTGAAGCTGATAATGAAGCAGTGCATCGTGTAGGTGGAAGCTGTGAAAGACACTCAAGTTTACTTCAGTAGTATTTATTCCACTCCCTGCTGCTTGTGTGCACAAAGAAACCGCATAACAGCCACAGGCTGGCCAGAGTCCAGCTGATAAGAGGAAAGCAGGCTTTGTTTAACCCCCGGGCCACTCTTCAAAGAGATTCAGAAGCTACTGGTTCAGGATCAATGTTTAAATTCATATTGCAGGGTGATTTTGTAGCGAGCTTTGCATGGGTTATGTGATGCAGTGCAGTGCATGCTGGGACTTCATGACACAACGGCCTGTCCTGCTGTTCTGTATGCCAATAATGCACTTTTCCCCAGCCGATATTTTAGACCGCCGATAACATCGGACATGTTTAGGAATGTTTAAACATAGGGCATAACATCTGGAGGGCACGTACAGTATGTTAACAGTAGCAAGTTAAAATTACATGCTTACATGGTTACCATACACGTTGTATTTTAGATGTATTATTGTAGAAAAAATGAGCTATGATTTTCTTGCCACACAAAAAAAAAGCAGAATAATGTTTCTCTAAATCACACACTTGTGAATATCCTGCACGTTTAAAGAGCCAATCAGTGCGAGTTAATAAAGTTCATTTTTGATAACTGCATGTTGTGCTTTTATTGGGTGCTGTTTTACTGCAGTCCTTCATCTCAAAGAATTCATCCACAGAAGCTTCTAAGGCTGATCACTGCCAAATCCAACTGACACGCTGACCCAGCAGGATAAGACGGACAGTCAGGAGACCGAACATAAAGCCAATTAATACATATTGTCTCAGCAAATGAAAATAATTTTAGATATATGTGTGTGTGTTTTACTGTGAGTATTTAAGTCTGTAACTTTCTATTAAGTTAACTTTCAGTTTGCTTTTTTATTTTCCAGTAAAAATAATTGCTATAAAAAAGCAAACTTTGAGCCGTATATATTTTTTGCCTCCACACAGTCCACACATGCTTACAGTGACTCATTTCAGCAGTGGGACGTTGAGGAGCTTGGCTGTTAGGTTTCCAGAAATGCCATATGTAACCTCACCACTCCCTCAGGAAGTTCTCTTGATAAACCAGCATCTCCTGTCTTCACTCCCCCTGTTCTGTTACGTTTTACTGCCTCTCCTCTCACTATAAATAACAACTGTGGGATTCTGTAGCCGTTGGCTGATCCATGAAGGATTATAGACAGGTTAGTCACCTGGTCCATAATCCCAGCAGATGCTGTTAGCGCTGCCTGATATCATACTGCAGATAATGCAACACTGTTGGTGCATAACTGCAGGCAGGCCTGCAAACACTAGATGTTTTTGTGTGTTACAGGTTGTGTAACAGGTTACATTGTGTGTGTGTGTGGGAGACACAGAGGGTTTTCCCATGACTTCTCCGGTTGGCTGTTGCTTGGCAACCTGGGATTAATGAGATTGGCAGGGAGAGAGAAAAGGAGGAAATGAGTAAGACGTGAAATAGGTTCCGGCTGTCTGATTGGTCAGTTCTTTTGTGCTGAAGTGCAGCAGAAACAGTCATGTGATTATATATGATGTATGTAGGTTGACACAAGAAGACAGTGTGCTGACACACAGCTGTCTTTTAAACCAGCCTGAAGCTTGGAATCCTGCTGTCCTTTAGCTCTGAGGTATCTTTCTATTCAAATGAATGAGTCATTTACATAATTAAATAGGCAATACATATAGTCATGCTTTTAAGCAGCAACCCACGTTTACCATCAAGCAGCGTTTCAGTCAATTCAGGCAGTTGCTTAATCCCAAATCCTGTTAAATGCCTCTGACATTCTGACAAATGATTGCTTTCAAAGTTCACAATGCATAAGCCATTTAACTCCAGTGCTTGATTTAAATAACAGATTGCTTGAATTTAAGATGTTGTATTTTAGCATAGCATTAGCAGTTTCTGTTTTTGTGTGTTTTGCCTTTGTACAGCAAAATAGTTCAGGAGAATAGTTCCAGCGCTATTGGTTTTGATGAGTGTTGTTTAAGGTTGTTATTGGCTCAGAGTCTTAGAGTCTGACAAGTTATTTCATTATCTCTTCGGCAATCTGATTTAAAAAGACTGTTTTTAATTAGCAATGTCTGGTCCAGGGAAACTACAGAGCATCATTTAAACAAATGACCTGTGTTGGGTTTTATAAGTTAGTTCTGGGAAGGCATTTGGAGGGGAATCCCCAGTGGACACAGCGAGTGGGTTTTTGTGGGGTCAGCCATGAGGTAACAGATAACCACTCACAAGACTATTTGTCCATTTCCTGTTCCACATTCTCTCTCTCATTTTCTGTCATTGTCTTACACAAATACATACAGTGGTGCATATGTTGCAGGCAGGATACGTTTTGTATTTTTGATGCCTGTCTTTTGAGCTATTAGCACTCCAGCTAAACGCTCATTAGCTGAAGTTCTCCAGAGACCAACCCTGCACTGTATCCATCACTGACTACAGAGAAAATATGTTTTAGTGTAATGGTGTGAGCATGTAGAATTGACAATACTTTCATTCACATTCAAATGGTTTCAAGGGTTATTCACTCAAAAAAGTTTTCCATCATTTATTCACCCTCATGTCATTCCAAACCTATATGACTTTATTTCCTAGGTGGAACACAAGATATTTTAAGAAATTGCTCAGTGATTTTGTGTTCATGCAGTGGGTGCCGCTGTCGAGTGGTTACCATCATACTTGGTAACCGTCATCTTTTGTGATCCTCATACAGTCTTACAGGTTTGGAATGACGTGAGGGTGAGTAAATGATGGAAAATACTCATTTTCTGAGCACATCACAAATATACAAAACAACCTGGATGCTAACTAGTGAAAAAACCTCTGCCACATTCCACGATAGGGTGCGAGCCTATCTAATCCTTCTGTGAGTGGTCTGAAAGTCGTCATTCGACTCTTGAAACAACCAGCAACTTAAAAGAAACCACCCTTCATTCCTTCTGATGACTTTCTTCATAATTATTCATCAAACCTGATTTCTTTCCAACAATAGCAAGTGAATTGAGCAGCTATCAGCAGCACGATCAGATGAGTCAAACGTCCTTGTTGAAGCAGAGGGAAGTCTGAACCAGCGCAGGGCTTTAACACTGGAACCTCTGTCTTGATAAGGAAGTGCTGATTGTCTCTGTTTCCTCAATCATTGTTCAGCTCTGTTGTTTAGCTTGAAGACTTATTTGGGCAAATTGTACTGTAATTTTTTTTTACCTTCCTTATGTTGAGAGGTTTGAAGTGTTTTTGGTTTTCAATTTCTTGGAAAGAATACAGCACAATAGCATTGAAAACTATGATGTACTGGTGAAACTATCTAGAGTTATACAAGAAATTGATGAAATCTGAATTCTTGATGCTTCAGAATTTTTGATGGTATAAGAAATATCTTAGTTTAGACGCCATCAAATATTCAGAAACCGTAAATACTCGAACATTATACCAGACACATTTAAACCTTGATTTTACTCTGATCAAACATTATGTTTTTGAGCCTGTAAACCATTAGGAGTCTTTCTGATGCCAGCACGTGATTTTAAGCTGTACACTGAATGAAATGTTGAGGCTTTACTGCTTAATTAAACAGTGTGGAATTCAATTACAGCTGACCACATTGAGCATGCTTGACCTTTTCTTTGTTAAGCCACACTAACTATATGCAGGCATAAATTATGCAATTGTGCAGGTTATTTAAACCGCAGTAAATATTGGTAGCCCGTTTCTTCAGCAATCTGATTTTGCTGTGTAATCAACTTTGCTAGCCCTGAAATCACATTAGCGTTATTAACCCCTGCAGTGCTGTAGCCCATGATATCAGCATCCACACAGAAACGGCCTTCTCTGTGGCTCAGAAGCTCCATAGTAACGCTTCCTGGGAGCTGTTGAGATCAAACAGCATTGTTAGAACACCGTGGTCAAGGTTTGAATGATGTGTTGGGTGTCATAGAACAAAGAGTTAATTATGGGTGATTTTGTGCTCTAGAACATTAACACACCTTTTTAGCTTTTGAATAAATGATGAGAAGATGTCAGTCTGGAGTCTGGTACAGAGTTAATGAGAAGAGTTGGAGCTGTGTGTGTGCGTGTGTGTGTGCGTGTGCGTGTGTGTGTGCGTGCGTGTGTGCGTGCGTGTGTGCGTGCGTGCGTGTGTGCGTGCGTGTGTGTGTGCGTGTGTGTGCGTGTGTGTGCGTGTGTGTGCGTGTGTGTGCGTGTGTGTGTGTGTGTGGACACACGTGTGAGACACTACATCAGCAGGGTGTCTTGTGTCTGTACTGTATTGCAGTAATCATGTCTCTTAGGCAGATGGGCACACTCCATATTCATGAACAAAGTGCATGCTGGGATTGTCACAAAGGAGTTAATGAGGGGGATAAACCCTTCACCAGAATCCAGTAGAGATTAATAATAACGGTCAACTAGTTCTCCAACAGCCAACTGCTCAGTTGTTTTTTTTTTGCTTTAATAATTACCAGTTGTGTAACAAGTTCAATGCTTTTATTACATTTGAAGGTAATTACTGTCTTGCTTTAAATTGCCTGTTGTGATCATGTCATTATGCGTAATTTGTATGCTGGGAAAGATGTTTTTAGAAAGGTGTAATGAGATAAAGTGTTACCATATGAAGAGAATCACAGGAAACAAATATGATTCAGCTGGTTGAAATAAGCCTCATTCAAAATAAACTGGCCTCTGCTTTTAATAAATGACCCTGTTGTTATGGTAAAAGAAAATCCTACTTTGGGCTGTGTTGGTGGGGGAGGGATTGTGGTTAACAATGTAAACATGGTTTATGGGGACTCGTCCTGTGTCTTCATAAACCAAATTGCTTAAAAAACATACTAAACTGTGAATTTTAAAATGCCACAAGTTTTCTGTCATGGTTAGGTTTAGGGGATAGAATATACAGTTTGTACAGTATAAAAACAATTACGTCTATATAGAGTCCTCATAAACTAAATATGCCAACGTTTGTGTGTGTGTGTGTTTTTTCCTAAATATACACTAACACAGACAACACACTGTTTCTTTTCTATTTACTAGTGAAGGCAGTCTTGTTCAATACTAACACCTTTATACCTGCTAGACTTTACATATAAGTACCCCTTTCACAGTCTAAAATTGACCAGACTGCTTGTCTGAACACTGCCTCACTATTGCCCTTTTTCAGTGTGTGTCTGTAGACCTTTCGTTTCATTGTACAGTATGTCCTGTTTCTCGCTCTTGCAAATGCCTGTCTGTGAAAGGGCAGAAGAGAAAGAGACAGATAGAATCTGTGACCTGCGTGTATGTCTGTTATTTTGAACCATTAAGTGGTCACTGTTTTACCACAGGAAGTGTGTGTTAGACAGAAAGAGATATAAGATCTGTCACCCTCCTACAAGAACATTCTTCATGAGTTTATGAACAAAATGGCTGCAGTGCTTTTACATTTCTGTAAGCTTTTAGACTGATGTTTAGTCTGCTGATTTTTGTGTATAAATTCACTCATTTTAATGCTTCCAAATGTACACACGAGTGTCTTTATTGATTTTAACTCAGCAGCTGACAGCAGCACATAATAACTTTACTAATAATGCAGAAAAGTTGAGCATTTTTATGATTTCAATAGCAGGTGTAATAAATGAGTATCTGTTAGGAGTGGTCGATCTCATCCTCTCATTCTGTCGCTATAAGATATTTATCTCGTCAACCCGAGACAACAGTGAGTCAGTACTCAGTACTGCCCTCTGTTGGTCATAGGAGACACTGCAGCATTAACATTAGTGAGACATCGGCGATATTAAATGTTCTTTCAGTAATTTGACTGCTTGTGTTTTGCAGGTATGATTCAGAGAAAGATAACTTCATCGATCTGATGGAGCTGAAACTGATGATGGAGAAACTTGGAGCACCTCAGACTCACCTGGGGTTAAAGAACATGATCAAAGAAGTAGATGAGGACTTGGATGGCAAACTCAGCTTTAGAGAGGTAGAGTTAATGCTAATCAAATAAATGAATAATTAATTAATAGTTGTTGCAGGCCTGTATAAACCATTTGGAGCTATCCGACTGATTTCCTTAATCTTTTCCCCTTTTTCTCCTGTTTTCCAGTTTCTTCTTATCTTCAGGAAAGCAGCTGCAGGAGAGCTGGCTGAGGACAGTGGGCTTCATGTCTTGGCTCGTCTGTCAGAGATTGACGTGTCGACTGAGGGTGTGAAGGGAGCCAAATCCTTCTTTGAGGCAAAAGTAAGAACTTCCATTACATTATTTTCCCAGAACTGAAAATGTTTGTACTTTGTACTTTTCTTTGGCTTTAACTATCAATGGTTTACTCAGATTTACTCTCAGGACAGCTCAGTAATATTAGTAAAAGTTTACAAATAAAATTATAATAATCATTTTCGTGCCCAAATTGATAGTCAGCTGTCAGCTGTTCCGGGTTGCTGTCAATCCGGGTTGCTAATAGTCAGCTGTCAATCAAGTCCCGGGTTGCATAAAAAACTCAGTTTAGCATTACACAGAAATTAATGTTTTTCCTTCTACAGGTTCATGCCATCAATGAATCCAGTCGGTTTGAGGCCGAAATTCGCCAAGAACAGGAGGAGAAGAAGCGCCAGGCGGAGGAAAAGAAACAAAGACAAGCTGCTTTCAAAGAGCTGAAGTCAGCCTTCAACTAACCTCAGCAGCCTCAACACACTCGTCCTCATCTGTCCGTCTGTCTGTCTGTCAGTCTGTCTAAGCTTCTCCATAATAAGACATACTATGCAAGGCTGTGAAACTCAGAGATCCATGCAGATTAATCTTCCTGAGAGAGGGACACTTGTGTGTTTTGTGTTCATGTCTGGATCTCACACAATCGTTATTGTTAAAATCATTGTTTTGTTTTATTGTCGTCTCTTATTCTCTCTCTCTCAGGCTGCTTTTAAATGTGAAGCTAGAGCCTGATCTCAGTACACTGGATTGGATTTGTTCAAGTCTGTTTCAATCGCATGTGTAATGTTGTACTGTACACGTACTGTAGTATCTACATCGTTGTTCTGTGTCAGTGTCATTTTAGCTTGAATGGCTTGTTTCCCCCTCACTTGTTTGCATCGATGTTAAAACACAGTGATTTAATTATAAAGCTTTAGGAGGCAATTAGGAGTTTTAAAAGGTTTTTAATTAATTGAGCTTGTACTCTTAGTAAGCCATATTCAATCTGTTATCCAATCATATCCAATCTGTATTCACAGTGGCAATTGCACTAGTATAAAACATCATTTCCTGTTTGAGCAGGAAATGCTTGTCCCTGTACCGTTACTAATTAAATTACATCACTGGCACAGCACAGCGTCTATTTTAAACATGAAAGCACAAATATCAGCTTTCAGACTGTTCTGAACTACATATTTAGAGCATAAAATTGTCTATATTTTTAGGGGTGAGAGGGATAAAGTTGGGTGTATATGCATGTGGGGTGTTGATTGTAATTGTGTTGGTTATGAATGAGGTATGTATTTTTTTGCATGACCACTGTGATGTAATATTTCCTAAGTGGTTCCCTTTAGCCT
>JAZGTK010013703.1:0-14166 GCA_036877625.1 Ambastaia sidthimunki | reverse complement strand
TTTTTTGCCTTAAATTATTCACCCTCAAGGCATCCTAGGTGTATATGGCTTTCTTCTTTCAGCCACACTGAATCTGAGTTATATTACATAATTTCCTTGCTCTAAAGTAAATAAAGTATTTAAAGTAGTTATTATAAATTATGGATTTAAGTAATATGGCGCATTGAATGTAAACATCTGAATGTAAGCACACCGTTCCATGTCGATAATGCCGAATCTCGTTGGTTCTCACATGTATTGTGATCAGTTGTCATGTGCTTTGTGATGAAACATAGATTCACAATACACATGGAACCAATGAGATGTGGCCTTGTTGACATGAGGCTGACATGCCGCTATGTTCGGTGTAGTTTTTGTACAGATATATTTACATTGAAACACGTTGTATTGACTGCTAAATACTCTTAAAATAGTGACCGTTTTCTTTCACAAACATACTGTTTAGCTTTAGAAGGCATTTATTAATACCCTGAAATCATTTTATGATATACAGATGCACTTTTTGGAGACTTAAAATCATGGACACTATTTAGTGTCATTTTAAAACTGGGAAGAGTCAGGATAATATTTATTATAGCCTTGATTCTGTTCAGGTAAAAGAAAAAAGCATATAGACCTAGGACACCTTGAAGGTGAATAATTTAAGGGCAAAATGTCATGTCTGGTTGAACTATTTCTTCAGTCCACAAACAGGTGAGTAGAAATGTTAAAATGGGTATACTTTATCATACATCGTATTAACTGTAGTCTATAGAAGGCAACGTGCGATTTGTTCCAATAATATTTTACTTTAACAAGTGTTAGTGAGCACAAAGATTATAAGGTGTTGTCAGTTATCAAGTATTTATAAATTCAGAGTACAGCTACGTAATTAAGTATAATGATCAATGTTAATGCTAATGTTAATGCTAATGAAAAATGTTAATGCTAATGATCAATTTATGTTTAGGCCTACGCTTTAGCCTGCTCAGAAAATGACCCCAACAGCTGCCACTGCCTCCAGGTTACATTAGGTCTTTGTCCTAACCAGCCGCAATATGCAGCACTCCATTCCATTGGTTGTTATGTCTATTTAATTTGATTAGCCCCACCTAATTCTTTATGCTTTTTGCAATAATCTTGTTAGGCTTGGCTGGGACACAATGTGATATGCTGATCAGCTATGAACAGTATAAACACATAAAAGACTTTGTGGAATAGATGGTTGTAAATAAAGTACCAAAAGCAGTGTTCTAAGAGTTTTCTCCGTCTCTTGCAGTGTACGTGTGTAGGTGCTGTACTGGGTCTGTAGAAACTCCTGATGGTTCTGGAAGTGTATAATAAGTTTATGTGAGGTGGTGCAGTCGGTCTGAGCCCGGTTCAGACACAAAGTCAAATGCTCGTTTTGCTCCTCTTCCTTGGCAATGGACTTTTTATAACCCTCCATCTTTGTTTCTACAGAACACATCTGATCATTGGCCAGCCTGGAGAAGGGACAATCAATTCAGGTCAATGGTCTATGGCCTGCATCACAAACAAACAACGTAACATGAGCACTATATTTACCTCAGTTCCTCCTGCATGGCATTGTAAGCTTCATCTCTTCTCCTCATCATTACCACACTGCTGTTCCACTGCTGGAACAATTGCTTGTGCTCAACAGTTAGAGCGTCAAGTTCCAGCTGCGCCTACAGAACACACACATCATCATGGACTTAAACACATGCAAATGTTATTTGTTGTTGTAGGTATGCTAGAACTAATATTTTACATTATATTTAATCCTGATTTTGTTAGTGAATCAAGTATTTACCAGTTAATTTTAATGGCAAACAGCGTGGCTATGCTGGGCCACCAGCTAAGTCAGCGCCAGTCAGACCTACTTACAGTACCAACATAAACCAGTCTGGAAATTCATGCAAATATAAATTTCTAACCTCTGAAAGCATTTCCTTTGCAGAATTTGTCTCCTCATTCTGAGCAGTAATCTGACCTTCATAAAAAATGATCTTCTCTGAGAGCTTTTCAGTGTGCTTGGTCAAACGCTCCACATAAAGATCCTAATGTAAAATTAAAGAAAATTGTTTGAAGTCTGTGAGGTCAATAATGAAAATGGATTGGTCATTTCCCCTCACATTTACGACCTTAAAAAGCAGAGCTACTAATATTTTATCGGTAAATTAATAATATGCATAAAGTCATTAATGTATGCTGAAATAGCAATGACACAATACTACAGTTACGCAGTCTAGTTCTCCACCTGCTGGTGTTTGTGCTCCTCTGCCTGAGTTCTCTCCCTTTGGGCTTTGTGTGAAGCATTTATTATTGCTTTAATGTCTGAGCAGAGGTCAGTTTTGGCCTCCTGTGTGTTGAGCATCATTAGGGCCATGCTGTCCACCTTAGACTGTAAATCAGAAACTACAAAAACACCACATGTAATCAAGAGCAGACGAAATGCAAATTTTCTCTTTTACACTCAATATATGTCTAATTTAATTTTACTTAATTGAGTAATGTAGCTGTTGTCTTTTTTTCTAGCTCTTTGAGAAATCAGCACTTATAAATAATGGAACATGAAAGATTATGTTTTTATTTTCTTTCCCAAATGCTCACCTCGAGTATGTTCTTTGTGGGCCTGACTGGCGGTGGCTTGGTACTGACTCTTTACCCCATCCAGATGATCTTGAGCCTGTCTCCGACGTGCAGCAACTTGGGCATTGGATTCATGACTGGCCTCCAGAGATGCCTGGAGTTTAGCCAGCATCTCCTGCATCATGTAAACTTCTTCAGCAAGTTCCTGACGCTTCTGAACCTCTGCTTTCTCCACTACTGTCTGCAGCAGAGCAACTATTAGGTTCCTTAGCCACATTTTGAATTTATATTTAGTATTTCTGCCCAATTTTTAATACAGAGAAAAACTGCATCAATCACTGATATTACCCTCTCAGTGAGTTCAAGGTTTAGTCTCTCCAGTTGATTACTAAGATGTTTTTTTAATGCAGACTGAAATCTCTTCATAAGAGGCTGTAAAGTACAAAACGGGAAAAGAACAAGATATAGGAGTCCATCCACCAAACATTGAGATTCATCCAGACCATTGTTAGAACTTTGTTGGAATGACATGAAAGATACCACATTGTTAAAAATGTTAAGAGAAAGATATTTAGTTAGTGCTTAACAGGTTTACACACATGCTCAGGATCCAGCACCACAAGTTCTTCCGCTTCTTCATTTTCCTCTTCTTCCATGACTTCCATGACAGGTGTCCCCCTGTTGTCTGTCTCTACACAAATAAAAAAGTATGTGTGTGGGGGGGGGGATTATATTAGGAGCAACTCCATATAGTAAATGACAAATTCCAAAGGTGGAACAAATCAGTTTCACATTGTCTTCTGAAAGAGCTGATATCGTGCCACTATAAAGAAACACAGAATACTTAATGCACAAAAACTTATAAGTAAATGGTTTGTATGAATAAATCTGACCTACCTGTAACAGATGCCAAAATACTGTTATTAAATTCTAAATTTTAGTCCACACTGACAGTTATTCTTTTCTATGCTCAGATATTACATGATGACACACCATAGATGGACTGCAGCCCTGGTCTACTAGTCTCAGCGTGATCAATGTCTCCACCATGACTGTCTGATAGCTCCATTAATCCATTTTGTGAGAAAATTTCAAAACCGTCTCTCTACAAAAAAGTCAAATAAACCACTTTAGTCCACATTGTTTGCAATTATTGCTGGGTGGGAATAAAGAAAATTAAAGCAAGGTGCTGTCATCAACTCATCAAAACTCATTTAACTATTTATACCGGGGAAGGTACATGGCAACAAACAGGTGTGTAGAAAAGTTTTGTGGCTGTTTTGGTATATTTAGTGTTGTAATAATAAAAACATCAATCAATCAAATGTTCTGTTTATCCTGGAGGGTCCTAACTCTGTAATGATTGTATCTTACCATTTTAACAATTAATCTCTTTAGTATTTAGAATTCAGCTGTTAAAAATTAACGATTCATGAGAGACTGCTGACCTCTCTCTTAGTGAGTTCAGTGTCTTGTCCAGGAGCCTCTTTCTTCCTGTTCATCTGATCCTCCAGAAGACCGCTATCATATTGATCATTCTCCATCTCCCTGTAAAAGACTGGCAGACAGGTGGATAAATCAGTCTTTAAAAAAATAAACTGAAATTAACACAGATTTATAAAATTAAATATTAAAGCCATATAAAGGCATTGTCATTTGTTTCTCTTTCTTCCCAGCAGAAAGCTGCAATGAATTTCAGTTTGTTTTCCTCTTTCTAGGTTATTTTCTGCTTTTGTTTAAATTGCCAAAATTACATGAGGCAAATTGTTAGCCAAACTTTAAAATACTATTACTTTTGGAAGATAAAATAATTTGTGTTAGTTAACCCTACAGCAAAGCGAGAACCGCAGTGTATCCGTTGAATATCCGCTGCTAGGAGACTTGAAACAAACGAAAGTGTGACGTTGCAGCACGCAGCCAACAGCAGCCAATCCCTAGCGGTGAGCAAAGCTAGGCTTTGTGAAACTACCGAAACAGCAGAAGCAAATGTGCCGTATTGTTTTGAGGCTTCGACACCCGACACCCGTCTCTACGATGACACCTAGTGGCCACTTGCACGTGTTGACGTGAAACAACGATTCAGACAGTAGTTGACCTACGACGTGTTATGCCAAACAAGAAAGTTTTTTTGTATTTTTATATTTTTACCAGTTTAGTTTTTACCATCTGTCTGACAACTAGGCGAGCTCCTAAATTGTGAGTAACTATGACCAAAATATTTGTTTAAGTCATGATGACAATAAATATCAATAAAACAAATCAAGCCACCATGTCATACATTTTTACATATCAAGTTTTTATTTTAAAAATATTAAATGCTCTACTGTTGAAGGCTTAGCCTACTTTTTAAAATACTATTTCTCCAGCCTTTGGAGAAAATCCTCTAACATGTGACACTTGCTGCTGGCATGTGCAGACATTTTTTTAGCAGGGACATGCATATGAATAAACATGTTTCTGCTTTCTCTTACCAATATCTTGCATCTATAAGGTACGTCCCTTCTACTGTGGCATCATCTGAAGGATCTTCTGGGTTTCACAGATATGATTAGCAAAAATGTCCCATTAACTGTCCTGGGTTTCTGCTGTTGTTGATGTTGATGGGCCTGATGTTGACATTTGTGGCTCCGAATGAAAATGAAAACAGCAATTAGTTACAAAGCCTAAGTAATGGCATATATGAAGTATAATTTACATAATTATTCAGATGACATAAATGCATAAGATGGATTAAGACCAAAACTGCTCACCACCTTTTTGCAGGTGTCAGCCTGTTCAAAACAGGAGCAATATATATTAATTATGTTATTGACAACAATATGATCGTTTTTGGCAAACTAAGAGGGTATTGAGATTCCTGTATTGAGATTCCTGTGTTGCATTTTTTTTTTTTTTACTTCAAGTTTGTGTTGCAATATCCGGTATAAAGTGATGTAAATTTTAAAGCAGACCCTCTGTACTTCTGACAACAAGTTTAAACAGTTGCAGTAGTGACAATGATTCTGGAATAATGTCATAATTTGTCAGCAGAACAGCATCACTGTTTAAAAAGGAGAACAGTACCACTGTTTTAAAAAAGTACAGCACCAACAGCACAGAGGGTTGGAACATGTCGAAAGTGCTGTTCCATCTCATCTCAACCTCGTGTACTAGTTTCAGAGTTGGTCTGTCGTTCAAGCCCTGCATCTCCACAAGCCTGTCCTTTGCTTTGCAGCTGTATCTAAACAAATCCACTATCTTGACTTTCTGGCATGTTTCATTCATGACTGGGGTTGAAGGTTGAGTAGCTAGGCACACAGTGTCATGCTAGATGCATTGTCAATCACCATACTCTGAACTTTGGATGTTATTTTGAAATATGTTAAAGGTTATATTGGGTTTGGTAAAACCTCCTTACACCCAGTATAACAGTTACCTCTACTGTTATGCAGTGGCAAGTTACACCAAGGTATCATCCATATTAATGGTAGACTACATGTCAGCCTTAAAACTAGCAAATTGCCTTTTGTAAGTCCTTTTATTATTTTGTTCCTTGGTGTTGTTGTACATTTCAGTTCAGACCATCAGTTTAAGAACCTTTTGGGATAGGAGGACATAGCCTGGATCAAGCTTGTTCACAAAGGCCCTTTAACCCTCAGGTTTGCAACTCTGGTGAAGAGTTGCAAAACCGTCACTACCATGTTAACAAGAGCCTCATCCAATTCTCTCTGTCTGCCTTTAAAAGATAAAATAAACATAATTTTAGACAAATACATCGAAAAAATATAGCTTGAAACAGTGTATAGCTATTAAGGCTAGCTCCATGGTTCAAGTTACTGTCGGAAAAGTTTATGCTCAGTGGGCAAAGACAGTTTTTCATTTAGGCATTTAGCAGATGCTTTTATCCAAAGCGCCTTACAATGTGAGGAAAACAAAAAAGCAATAAATCATAAGACAACAATAAACAGAGAGAGGGTTAGTAGCAACCCAGTTGATTTATTTATAGCTGACATTTCCTTTTAGATCAACCTAAGCGTCATTGCAATTATGACTGAAGACGAACTTGCGAAATATATAGTTAGATCCCAGTCAGCAAATTTCCTTTGGCCCGGATCTGGCCC
Organism: Ambastaia sidthimunki; assembly: GCA_036877625.1. NCBI lineage: Eukaryota > Metazoa > Chordata > Actinopteri > Cypriniformes > Botiidae > Ambastaia > Ambastaia sidthimunki. The sequence goes on along the minus strand of JAZGTK010013703.1, from coordinate 7,495 downwards.
AAATCTACAGATAACGTATTTCCAGATTAGTATTTGTTCGCCGGCCCAAAATTGGCCCACATGTTTTTAGCCAGAACCAAACCAAACCAGTGCCATAACTCCGCCTATTATGAGCCAAGTAATCCTTTTTTATGTGGCCCAGATATGGGCCTTATATTTCATTTTAGCAAGGCCGAGTTCTGTTAAGAACTCACTGCCCTAATGTGGCCCACATGCGGTTGACGGTATATGTAAAAGTCGTATTAACTAGAGAGTAAATCACACGCTTAACTACACAAATGTAAATAAAATAATTTACTCATGTCAATGCAGGTTAAATGCACTTAAAAGCTACTTAGTTAGAAAAGTTCAAACATATACTTGACATTAAAACATTACAACAACATTGTTACAAACAACATAAAATATTAAATGGGCAGATTTGAGTTGAAATCAATTTAAGAATATACAACAGATACGCATTTAACATTCAAATAAATAAATGGACCGTTATCTTTTAGGTCACCTGTATGTTTTACCATACCACAGAACAGTAAAAAACACTGAAACGTGCTTTGTAAACGTTTTCACAAATCAATCTCTATCTAAAATTTTGCATTAACCCGAATTGCGTGATTATTGTAAATTGTCGGGGGGCTACGCAAACAACACATTCAACAAAGTAAAATGATCTAACTCGACGCTTTTCTCAATTAAATAAACTAAACAATTAATAACTCTCAATGCTGACACATAATCATGAATATTTAAATAAAATGATTTTAAAATGCCAAAATATCACTTACCTGAAGCATTTGTGTGACGGAAAATCCGTGAGTAAAGAAGATAATTGCCGCCTTTCGGTCAAATCGGTGCGGTAGCAACCGAGCTGTGGCCTGCCGGAAGTCTGCCAAACTTGATGTGTTTTACAAGTGTAATCCAAGTGTTAGCCAGAAAGTAGATGTTTACCAATGTCAGCCATAGCTAATCCTTTCTTGGTTCTTATGTGTTTGTTGTTATCTGGCCCATATACCTTAAAAAGGAGATGTGAACCAAGCAATCATTTTCCGCAAATTTTAAACTTATGGCAAAACATATATGGTAACAATATGGCCCATATCTGTTCAGCCATGCCATATCTAAGCCGTATGTACCAGCTATCACATTTGGCCAAATTTGGCCTTTGCTATTTTGGATATGAAGATCGTGTTGCGACCTTATACCTAAACCAGAAATTGCGACCGCGCGAACGCGAAAGTCTTAATGTTTTTATTTTTCCAAATGTCCCTTTAGGGGCTCCGTACAAAACAACCGTCACACCCAAAACATAATAATTGGTGCGCTACAATATTATTAGGAGTTATGGGATCTTTTTATAATTATGGAATGTTTGTTTAGCCCCCTTATGTAATAAACTGCCTCTGTGCTTATAAATATGCATGGTTTATAATAGCGAGTAGCTTACAGAATATAAAGCAATTAAAACAAGGATAAAATCTCTTGATTAAATGTTGAGTAATAGTGCATGAATATTAAAAATAATGAATAAGAAAAACATGGCAGAGGGCACAAAGGACATTTCCTATTGAAATACATTAGATGGAAAGTCGTTCTGAGTGACACCAAAAAAACGTGAAATTCGTGTCCATGTACACGAATCAATAGATTAAATTTCGTGACTATATCACAAACTGCTATCAGACTGGGTTGTTAGCTGTTTTTTTTTTTTTGTAAATTTTTATTTTAAGAGTATTTTCCCGTTTTGGAACCAAACTCTTCATTTGTGTCAGGTATTGTTGAAAGAGACAGCAGTTTTCAGCAGTTTCTTGAATACAGTAGGGGATGCAGCAGACCGAATCGAGTTTGAAAGATTAAGACTGAATACAGAATGACAGCAATTAGGAAAACCTTAACAACTGGCTGTTGTCTGTGTAGGCCTATAAAACAACTTCCAGTGAATATAGTAGCCATTGTTAAGTATTATGCGTAAATGTTCACAGTGAAGCTGTGATTGAGACATTAGATTGCTCATCGCTGTTGGAGTTTGTGACTGTTAGATGCAGACCTTTTTATTTACCACGGGAATTCACTACTGTGCTCATTATTGGTGTTTACATTCCACCCAGCGCTAACACCGATGATGCGCTCTGCGAACTGTATGGGGCTATTAACGAACTGCAGAACTCTAACCCCGATGGACTGTTTATTGTTGCTGGAGATTTCAATCAGTACTCCCTAAATTCCATCAGCATGTGGACTTTGCAACTAGGGGGAAAAACACGCTGGATCTTGTGTACACAAACATCCGCGGTGCATACCGGGCGGAGCCCCGCCCCCACCTCGGCTACTCAGATCACATCTCTGTTATGCTAATTTCAGCATACAGACCGTTCGTCAGACAATCGAAACCGGTTCTGAAGCAGGTGAAAACCTGGCTGGCAGGAGCCATCTCTGCCCTTCAGAACTGCTTTGAACACACTGACTGGCACATGTTTAGAAAAATGTATAAAAATGTTATTTCATATACTCTGCAAGGTTTTCTAAAATAGTACTAAAAAAGTACTTAAAAAGTACTATTCTTCCACCAAAAAATGTAGCTGTTCAGCAACAGTAACACACAGCTGCAATTGCACAGTAATACTGATGTAATCAAGCCACAGGTGTGTGTTTATACAGTATATAGCTCTGAATGAGCCTAAACCAATCAGAAATCTGTTTTTGTGACAATGAGTCAGAGGCATTTTGATCCATTTGCAGACTTATTAATCACAGGGGTAAACAGACAGGCAATTATCAACACCGGCAAACAGGAATGGTAAAGGCAAGACAAAATTGTAATCCAAATTAACAGGCAAGGGTCGAGGCAGGCAGCAAATACTCAACATCCAAAAAACTAGTGATGTGTGATTTGAAGCGAGCAAAAGGGGGCATGCCAGATGAAGCCCCGGTTCGAGGCATGTATCGTTAGTGTAAGAATCACGTGACTGATGACAAACGAGGCCTCGGATCGTAATCGTTTCGTGTATTGCTTTTGCATAAGAGAGTTCGAACCTCGCGGAACTTTGTGAGTTTTGAGCTTCCTACTTTTGAATAAGAACCAGTAAAATTTATGCTTGTCCCTTTCCCCATACTGCGCTGTTGCAGTGTACATTTCACTCCCAGTTCCACAAGCACTCTTGCACTCAGTTTCAGTAGATATATTTGATTTATTTTGAGTATTCACCATCATCATAAAACTCCATTAATAATATTTCCATACAAACACACACTTTATGTTCATATAACAGAGTGGCAAAAATAGTTTATTTCAAACATAGGCATTCCAGAATACTCTGGCTCAGGATTAATTGATTTGTCTGTCATACATTCCTTTGCACAGCAGGTGTCAGTAGTGAGAACAATTCAATGAGGCTTCGGGTAATGAACCTTTTGGTGAACCTTTGCGCTGGAAAGCCCCATTGGTTCATGAAGCCTCATTTTGCCATTACTACCAAAAACAGGCAAGGGTCGAGGCAGGCAGCAAACAATCACAGTCCAGAAACAATAGCAAAACAGGGCAGGCAGCAAACAATCGAGAAACGGGAAACAATCAGGGTCATCCACAAAAACAGCAACCCATAAAATGCTCAGAAATGTCAGCCAGAACAAAACAAGACTTCGCAAAGAACAGTTAACCAACAGGGGTTTATATATGGATAACTAGTTGCAGGTGGTTGGGTAATTAGTCCCAGGAATGCAGCCCTATGGGGAATGTAGTCCGAAACTGATTTTAATATTCGGGAGAGGGTTTCCTCTGGTGGTTCGAAGGAGACGGCGGGGAGCCTTCTCTGTAACAGTTTTATATCTAACATTATTTGATTGCATTGGCTGTCAAAGACATTAAAACCAATGAGCCGATTTTATGCCACTAAAGTGCGTTTAGGAAACTTTTATACTGGACAGTTATCTTTGATCTTTGTTGAATGGATGCTAAAAATGTGAAAAACAAATATTTGTTAAAATATTTTATTTTATAAAATGTTCAGTATAAATGTAAATTCAATGTATACGTTTATAAGATATTTGTCTGATTTGATCAGCTGTTCTTTAATTAGTTAGGCTGACTAAATAGAATTGAAGCGTTTACTTTAAAGGAGACCTAGAGTCAAAATCAGTTTTTTCTTGTCTTGTCGGAAAACCGCAGTATATCCGCCTTTAAGAACATAGGAAAAGTTCTAGACATTTTGTACCACTCCATTGGATATAAATTTATGTTTTAAAAATGTGTGCCAGAAAATGGCTCGATCTGGCAAAAAGGGATGCTTATGACGTCATAAGTGTCTCACTCCCCCCTCCTCACGAAAATAATTTGCATACAGTCGCCTTCCCGCCCCTGCTACCGTTATTGCAGCAGCAACGTCGTGAAGTTCAGACAACTAATTAGTACAGACTTGACACTGACATTCTGTACTTGTGCATCCTACCGTGTATAGTGCACCTTCAAACCCCAAGAATGCTGCAGACACTTAACGCTGACAGCCCCCATGTCAAATAGTTCATTCTGATTTTGCGGAGTATTTTGAGCTCTTAAATGTCTACAATGGCTGAATCCCAGTAAAGAGATGATGAAGGGGAAGTGGTTCTTTATGAAGTTCTTCCAAGGCTTCAGTGACTTCATTTGGCATGAAGTTTGAGCCAGATGTGCTAATAAAGACTCTCTTTTAACTCTCTCTTTTGATTACCAACAAACAACATAAATCAGATGGATTGCTGTTAATTGTAAACTCCAATCTTCTCCAGTCTTGAGATTCAGTCACAAACTAAACTTGTACTATTTTTGTATATTATTAAACACAACACTAATTATTAAGACTAAAATGACAATGGTTTAGTAAATACAGATATTGTATTGACAGAAAATTGTATCTAAATTTATATTTTGAACACAGAAATATTAAATGAAGAAAATATGATATATACTTTTAAATATGAAACTAAACCGCCAGTAGGTGGTGTTAAATCACTATCTTAATGAGTGACTGACTTTTTTGGAACTATTGGTGCAGTTGAGAAAAACTATGGGTAAGGAAGCTGTCAAAATATTTGTGTGCATAAGATAGATATGCGTGCATATCAGTCTATAGTTGTGCAAAAAATAAATATTTGTAAACTCTCGAATGAGTTCAATCATACATAAAATGTATTGTGTGTATTTTATCTGTAAGAATACGAATGAATACGTTTTGACAACAAGAATTACAAACACGAAATGTAACTTTATGATTACTGTAAATGTAAAAGACAGAGCTGTGCATATTGATGTTTCTGTTACAAATTGATATCAATTTGAGTTCATTTAAAATACGTAATTGTAAACAAATGTGTTTACAATTACGCTTTCTTCATTACAAATACGATTTCACCAACGTGACTCTACTGTCAAAAATATGTCACCACTTCACAGGCATTATTTATTGGGCAGAGATACATCGATTCCTAAGATAGCGCATGCGTTCAGGTGCCTTCTCTATGGCGGCAAGATGGCTGACGAAGGTACAACAACTGACGAAGCCGGTAATGCCGATCTCAGATGGGTTATTTACAACTTATTGTAAAAATATAGTTGTCTTACCACACTGGACCGAACTTTTCTATGTAAAAGAAAAAGTTTTTTCTGAGCAGAAAATTGCATTTCTCGCATGACTTCGCCAGCATAATACTGGAGAATAAGGATAAGGACGCTAGACTTAGGAATAGGAATACTAGACTTAGCAGACGCTTTTATCCAAAGCGACGTACAATACACCTTCACATGAGTGACTGGTGCCGCACAGCACTTCAATTTTAATTTATCATCAAGCTAAAAATGTTGTTCTGGGATCTATTTGAATTTATGCTTCTTAGTTGCGCCCTAAAGGTGCTAGCCCCACTTTACAAAATAGGGCATTAACACTAGCACCTTGGTAACGAGTAAATTCTTATTCCTAGATTAAAGTTAAGGCTGACAGTTAAGGTAAGCCCACCATTTAAGCCCACCTGCAACTTTGACTTTAAATATCAAAAAAGAGGGTCTTGTCTTGTGTTACTCATTATTTTATCCAATCATCTTCTTACTAACGTGTCAGTTTTTGTTAAACACCAATAACATTTGTCATTCTTAAATTAAGCCCACCCATATTCATGCAGTCTCAATGGGGCTCACTTCAAGCCGCCTCAACTTGTTTTGGGATCCCTCAGAAAAAAATAATCTTGCAACTATTTTCAACCATTAATTTGGTAAGTACAATCATATTATGTCATTTGAGAGATTAATGATTTGTTTTTTGTGTATTATGAAGTTGTTCTTAGTTAACTTGAACTATTTGGTTTTATTTAGAAAGATGAGTTTTGCTAGTTACCATAGCTAATCACAAGGTCAAATCAGTAGTCATGATATGCACAACACGGCTGGAGTATTAGAAATATTAAGCGTATGAACTTAATATTTTCTGATGCATTTCACAACAATATATCAATTAAAGCACAATAAATGGTTTGGGTGAGTTAAATTTTCAAAAATTGTGGGGGTTTTTTTCAAGGTGGGCTTAAATGGTACAGTGACCCAAAAAGCAGCTAGCATATGCAAACTTTGTATGAGAACACCTTCAATAATTCTGAAGATGGGGCATAAAAAGAATAACTATGAAAGTTGAAAGCATATTTATGTTCCAAACATAATAAAATATATCTTTTATTTTGGTGTGAACATATCTGTTTTTTTTCTCAGTAATCACTGTAGAACCATTTAAGCCCAGTATGTTTCATTTAAGCCCATCTAATGTATTTAAATAGGAAATTGCTGAAAGTATGACGTTTGATACATTTTTTTCTGTAATTGAGTGACTCTGATGAGTGATTCTTATATCTTCCTGACATCATTAACTAGACTACATAGCACATCACATACTGCAAAGTGCTTTTTGTTATGTAGCTTTTGTATGTATTATCATTCATTTACATTGAGAAATGTCAAAAAGAAAAAACTACAGTAGTTGTAATGAAAATTTGTTTTAGGCCTACTTGATCATGTTTGTGGTGGTTCATTGTTACAAGCCAAACATTAAATGCAAGTTCAAAAAATAAATTGTGTATAACATGTTACTGAATAAATGTTTTTACTTCCTGAAAAAAATATTTTTTTATATTTATGTCAATAATTGTGGTTGTGGGCTTATTTGGAACACAAATGAGCTTAAATGGTACTTCAGTAATTAAGCCCATGCCAGACTTAGATTTTGGTGGGCTTAATGGGTACACTTACCCTACTGCTTGCTGTTATTGTAACCATAAATGTTTCAAAGTAATGTAAATATACAGGAGAATGCTGATATTTGCTTATTAGCTCTCGATCTGGGATAACGTTACGCCTGATGTTAGCCAACTGTGTGGATAGTGCTATGTTGTCTAATTCTACTAAGGTACAGTTATCATTTTCTGTTCAGAATGTTGGTAGCTCTCTAGCCGATATTACATAGAACGGTTCGGTCCAGTGTGGTAA
>JAZGTK010013702.1:0-12500 GCA_036877625.1 Ambastaia sidthimunki | reverse complement strand
CTGTGGTCCCGTCTTCAAATCAATAGGATTTGATGCATCTGAACATTTAGAAAAGTAATAAACAAGCCGGGTGATTTTTGCTGTCATTCATGTCTGTAGCACAAATGCTTACGTTTGAATTAGGAACCTAAATTTAATATTACGGATAGCTATTTGTTAAAAGCAGGTTATTTGTTTGTAAATTAAGTGACAGTCTTTTACATCCAAAATAAGTACTGTAATACAGTAAAGATAGCAGATGGTAATTCCACAATCCTTTATTGTATTGCATTTGCAAACATGTCAAAGAACACGTAGTATTAACATGATACATGACAATAAAACATAGTACAACTGCGGTATCATGATGCAAAAATAAAAAAATACATGACAATACCACGGCCCTTTTGTAGAACATTTAGGAATTCAGGAACTGTCTGCATCTCAGAACCCTGCAGGCGTAAATAAATGATGTCATTAGTCTTCAAAGTGTTTCGAGTACTCAGACACTGCCTTACATTTTGGAACTATTTTAGACCCGTCACCACCATTGCGTATTTTTATGTCTCTTCTGCAGGTCAGACAAACTCAGACGGGATATAAGGACAGACACTGCTGGTACACACACAGACTGCTGCGGGTGACCGGGGTCAAGACATGAGGGCCGGCTGACTGTCACACTTCACTGGCGCCCCCGGGTTTATCAGCCCAGCGCTGAGCTGCACACAATGGTGGGCCACTTAAGACAAATTGCACTGGTTTTAAAATAACAGGAGCTCAGACGCTTGATGGCTTGATCACAACAGGGCCCACAGAGGAACCAAAAGCTCTTTAATGCCCAATCTTTTCTGAGCTTCCCTGTCTAGCATGTTTTATTCTAATCCCGTCTTTTCTCATTTCATTGCTTTTCCCACAAGTTCGGGCCTCTGATGTTTTTGCAAGCCTTTTATAGACAGATCCTGTTTTTACCTTTCAGTCCTCATGTCGCTCATCTCACACACACATTTTTCCACTAGCACCTAATTGATCTGACTCACTACATTTCCGCCCACTGTTTTTCACTCACAGGTTTATTGCAAAACCCATGACACGTAAGAGGTCTAACCACACCCCTCTGAACAAGTGTCAACTTCGCTTTTTCTGTGTGTTCATATGTGTGTGTGTGTGTATGTGCCGGTGAGGGAGTGCAGTAGAGTGTTTATGTTCTCTTTATAAATCTTATAAAAGCTGTGATCTAAAAGACACCAAAGTGCACTGCCAGTAACCGCTTGTGGAGCCGGTCCAAGTCCACCGAAGTTCACATGCACAAGGAATTTCCTGCAGATTACGTAGAGGTGACCGGGCCCTGATAGTGAGAGAAGCAGAACACAGAGCCATAAGCCACTAATAGCTGCTCTAATGGAGCACACGCGATATCATTCAATCACCCACAGAAACACTGGGAGGCGAATGAAATGACCGTAATTGCTTCATAGCCTCTTTCTGTAAGAGTCTGAGAAAACACCACAGATATCACATTAATTACAAACAGGATGATCGTACTTAACAGTATGTCTCCATCAAACAATAAAGGCTTCAGAGATATCGCCATTGCACGCTTCTTAAATGCCTTTATATGGCAAGTACATTTTGCACATAAAAAGCAACTTGATCCAACAGCTAAGCCATGAAGACACAAAGACCATTTAGGCCAACCATTATGTACATGTAATCTATACATAAACACATTTCATGTAAATTAAACTTCTCAATACAATATTTCCTCCAGCGTTGGGAACAAGGTCGTAGCAAATATTCAGCAGGTCGACAACTTACGCAGAAACTAAAGCTTTTTAACCGTTTCTCTGCACCCTTCTAAGGCAGGATCCTGACCCTTATGGACCCTAATAAATGATTTAGAACACTCTGCCTGGACAGTAAAACAATTCACAATTGATGCCAATACAGTTTGTGTGTTACCAAGCTAATGACACATTAAGTAAAAAAATTATATATTATATATTATTATATATGATATTGGGTGATTTTTAAATCTTTTATTTAGTTTTCTTATTTACTTACAATACTGAAAATACACATTTATGAAATCAACGTCTCTCCCACCAACCTTAATTTTTTCTAACTTGTTGCAATGCACTATGGGATTGTTTCCTTACAAATGACACTTTCAGTTTTGCCTTAGAATTTTGCTAAACCAATTTAACTGACAAGGCAGCAAATTTGCCTACCTTTTAAAACAGCTTTTGCGTAGGAAGCAAGTTATTGATGCCTCAAAATGCTGCCTACATAGGTTTGGTATCAGAGCATATTTGATGAGAAGGATTCACCTAGTATACAACAGAAATGCCACCCAATTCTACAGCTATGCTAAATTTGCTAACTAAAACATGGTTGCCACAAACTAAAACACTTGGGCTAAAAATCTAGACTTACAGTCATATTACTGCAAAACTGATTGGTTGCCTAAAGTTTCACAAAGTTTATGCAAAGCTAAACAACAAAACAATATGCTCGCCATGCGTGATTCCAAACCTGTAGCAAGGGGGCACAAGCGGTTTGGGCCAAGCGAGGTCTTGTATGTGCATAATTAGTGGCCTTACACTGGCTCTTTGTGTTGAGATTAGTGGGACATGAGGAGAGATTGGGCGGGCTGTGTCGGGACAAAAGGTGGGTGGGTTGTGTGCTGGAGGTTGGGGGAGGTTACTGTTATGGTTTCGGGGGCTGGGGACTCCCCCTACATGCTTTTAAGAGCTGCTGGTGAAACAGATATGCAAGGGCAGGACATAAAGAGGCAACAGAGGGATATGGGTTTTGGGGTCGGGTGGGCACTTATAGGGCCCCCAGCTGCGATAGGATTTTAGCCAGGAGACTAGATTGGACAGACTTTAAAATCTAGTCTAGACTTGGCTTAACCTTACAGAAAAGGGGAATTCAGTTAAGGACGACTTTAAAATCTCACTGGCGGTGTGAAGTTCCTATCATTCCATTCTTGTTCAGACAGGAAATGAAAACCATTGCGGGAAGACCTGAATGAAATCGTTGCCATTAAGAGTATGTTTGGCTGATCAGAGTTAGACTCATGGGAAAACTTAGTCAATGATGAAGCCACAAACACATTCACATTACTGGTATTGTGACTAAAGCCTTCACTATGGAACATAAATTTCACAACCTCTGCTTCAGGAACATAAACTTCTAAGTCAGAGTCAAAACGAGACCTCACAGACGTTGTGGTTTAAACCCCTGGAAGCAAATATTGCCCCCTGTGACAAAACCAGCCCTCATATCCATTACAAATGGATGGCAAACCAGTGCTCGTCTTGTTGTAGGCATTATCTCTTGCTTCAGCTCCTCCAGATAATAAAAGTCCATCATCCTCAGTGGCTTAGGAGAGCAGGATGCCAGGGGCTACAGAGAGCGGGCAGACAGAGAGAGCAGTTACCCAAGATGCACAGGGCTGAAATGGGATCCACGGAGCACCCAGACAGAGAGCTGATTAAGACATGCAGACGCCACCAGACAGAGCACACACACTCAAGCAGACATGCACTCTAAAACACACACATGCTCACCCACTCACAAAATCAATGCAGTGAAAGGAAGGGAAGCTTCTTTGGCACCCTTATGGTAAAATTACTCATCTGGTCAAAAGGCAGAAATCTCTATCTTTCCCCTGGAAAGTATATATAGTATATTATGTACTATATACTATAGATTCTATACAATGAACTATAGAACTACAAAATTCACCAAAAAAATTACACTTCTGTCATTCACATTGATGTCAAATCTGTGTGCCGGTACAATTTAACAAGGAGAATCTTTACACAGCACATATTCTTAAAAAACATAAAACATACATTTGTGGTTAACCAAATAAGACGCATACACATTTGGAACAACATGAGGGCGAGTCATCCATGACAATTTACTTTTTGGTGAATTATACCTTTAAAGCTTTATATGGTCATGACCCTTATTTTTAAGGAAAAACAGGAAGATAACAATTTTTAGCGCTAAAAATACTTGCAATTAAATGTAGCATTTCAAACTCTAGAATGTAGGTCACGAAAAGGTCTGTCTCTCCATAATGGGCCATTCAGGTCATTAGCAGGGTCATTAATGAAACAGATATCAACCTCAGCATGCTGTGACCGTGGACTCAACCCCAGCAGCCAGCCTCCCCAGACACAAGCTTACACACGCTTTACATACACGCTTTACTTATCCATCTAAATGGGGACATTCAATAGACTTATATTGTTTAGAACTCGCTGTTTAAAAAAACTATAACCAAACCCTAACCCACAGTTAAAGCCCACCAGAAAACTTTCTGCATTTTACAATTTTAAAGAAATTGTTTACTATATTTTATAGGTTTTTTCAAAATGAGGACATCCTCAAAATGAGATTTTGCTCAGTTTTGTCAGGGTATTTGGGTACAACATTGTCTCCAACATATGGTTAAATAAACACACATACACGCTCCTTACGAACCCACATATCTCTCTTTGCTTTCCGTGCTCTGATCTTATATACAAGCACACACATGCAAAATATGGCTTTATGTGCTGCCTTTCATTTCCATAACAACACTCTAACAGCACCTGGAGGCCTCCTGCAATATGGGCTTTAAACGTCTCCTCTTCTCTGCCTTTATAACACAACAGCAGAACCTCTATTATATTTTTGTATTAAATGGACAGATCACCCAAAAATGAAAACTGTCATTACAAACTCACCCTTACCCAAAAACTTTCTACAGTTTTAGCACACAGGTACCACAAACCACTTTAATGTTTTTTTTGGTCCTTTTGGAGTTTGACGATCACTTGAATTGTTGTATAGCATAGTGCATGCCAAAGGCTAAGATTTGGGGGTGGGTACTAACAAGTGGGCGAGAAAATAAATACATTATTCAATTTGGAGTAAATGAATGATTTAATAAAAAGGCAGAATTGAACAAATAGTTTTAAAGGTAATTAACTTTGACACTGTTATAGTGAAAATTGGAACAAATTAACATTCATTTTTTGTAAATGGGTGAATCACTCATATTATGTGCGTTTGAATGGGTTATTGTGACATTCCTGAAGTGTTTTTCACAAAACGTCAATGTCGAAGACCAGCAATCCAGTAAATCAGTGTAAGTTCGGTGCGTCAGTTTGCTCTGCGCGAAGGGAAAAAGAAAATCTGGGAAAGAATGAAAGATGATGAAAGAGACGCACCCTGCCTCACGGCTGTCTGCCGGGCTCACAGTGCCTGTATCACATATCTGTTGTTTTCTCACACAGGCCTGCGAGAAGCGTCACACGGACATCCAGAAGCTCAAACATTCGCGACAAGCCAGTTTATCAAAAACAAACAAAAACTCTGATAGCATGCTTACAGAGAAAACTAGTCAGTTGTATTATTATCCACACAAGTGCTTTACAAGCAGGGCCTGGGGACACCGAATACCCCTAAATTCCTTGATTTCATCACCTCAGTGGAATAATGACTATAACATGCCTGGAGACCCCAATTCGTCACATATCCACAAGTCTGTATCCAGCTACCGGCAGCTGTGCAAACTCATCACTGACAGCCAACAATCCACTCACTGTTGAGACTGACCCGGTCAGACTCACTACAGGTGGGTTCTGTCCATTTCGTCGTTACTATCAAGCTCTGTTAGAGCACTTGGCTGAGTTTTGTGCATCACAACCTTTTGTGAACAGAGGGAGCGATGCTTCGTGGAAAAACGATGACTCACCCATTAGAGATCACAGATTGCTTAACTTTCTGAAGTCCTACACGAGAACAGCCCCTGCTGCGTTAAATTCATTAACACAGTCTCTCTCGAGAAGCCTGTCGTCGAGTGTTGCAAGTCACAACAAGGAGAAACATTCATATTCTAAAATTGTGGAATGTAAAAAAATACACATTGGCCTCAAAGTAATCTTATTAGCATTCTCGTTACAAACATACCTCAGGAAAGTGGCTGTTTCATACAACTAGATTTGGCTTACTGGCTATGAACATGTGAACACAAATACCACAGTTTTGTATACACCATAATCCTTGCAGAAAATCTCGCCTGTTTCCAGGCACAAACTGTTATTGCACTGTGCCGTGCAACCAGACATGTTTATTTGTGCTGTGAATGTAACGAGCATCAGTTTGTCCCTACAAAAGAGAGGCAGACTCCCTTGACAGGCCACTGAATAGGGCTCATTGCCCGCATTTCCATTACAAAGGGCCAGACTCTGAATCTGACTTCAGTCTAAATTCGCTGACTGACCAGCTCCCATCACACTCCACCAAAGAAATGTTCTCGCTATGAGTTTGCAAACACAACTTCAGGAAGCAATGCACTTTGTGAATAATTAATATATTAAGTAAAGTTGGGTTATCCTTACTTCGTCATCAGTAACAAAGTGAACTGGCAACATTTCCTTGATTTAATGGCTCTGCAATAGAGGACTGAGGGCTGTTTTTTTAATCAGAGGCAAAGCACAACAATGTTAGAAGACGTCAGTCCAGTGTTTTGTAAACATGCTATACCACAACAAACCAGACAAACAACACTTCTAATATTAAACATAACTACAAATAAATAAACAGAACTACAAATAAGATCCGTTTATTTACTATGTAAATGAACCGTGACGAGCTACATGCCACGACGTGAGGAACCACAACTGAAGGCAGCTGTTGCGTGTTTATAAATATCGGTTTTGCAACATTTGTATCATTCATTGTGACGTCAGTTCTGTGAAGACATACCGGAGGTCAGTGAAGTGTTTTTTTTTATATACATGCTTTAATTCACCTTGAAATGTATCATGACCAACATGTTACGAGTTGTTTAGCGCAGGGTTGAAAATGCGCGTCTTAACAGGCCGTCTGTTCATTACAGAGGATTAAAAGCGATTACAAAATAATTTAAATGTTTTAACATACTTAAAATATTCGAAGGCTTGTCGACGTGTATTTGGCCACAGTGCGTTTAGTTCAATAAGGACGAAGATGCGCTTCACCACCGCGGTTAATTTCTAACAGAAAAAAAATCACAGATATTATATCCGTATATAGTCTATATATACGACTAATCTAGGAATAAATATTAAATACGAGCACATAAGCGCTACAATGCACACCTGTATATAAATAACCACGTTATTGACGCTATAGATGACTCGTTTACAAGCCCCAGACGCAGCGCCATGATGAGCGTCAGGCTGCCCCGTCCAGCACAGCCCGGCCACTCTGTCAAATAAATACATATACACAGAGAGAGGTGACACACTCAAACACCCGACTCACCATCGCCGATCGCTAATAATCCACACAGGGCGAGAAGCGTTACAGCTGTTCGTCGTGGAATCATGACTGCACGATTCCCATCTCTTTGCATTAATGCATTCGTTGTGTGTGATATCGACAAGCGAGCGAGACTTCCAACACAACCACAAACCAACCATACACCGCCTGCCAGGCTCGGATAGACAATAGTGGGTTAAAGGGGTGTGCCCTGTTTTAAAGGGGAGGCTCCACGCCTTGGCTCCTTTGTTGTGGTGAAATGTCTTTTTACAAGGGCTCATTTGTGAATTGGCATGATGGTTTTGTCTAGAATGTACTATAAGGGCTCTGTCTGATTTTTTTATTTATTTATTCAGTGTGATATTTTATGTTTTACTATTTAGTATGTGGCCTTAACATGGACAAATTAACTTGAAAAGTAAACAAAACAGCCAAATCTGAAAAAATACATCCAGATTTTGGAAATATTTTGTGTCATTTTTAAGGAGGATAAAAAAATGTGCTTTTGGTATACACAGTTATGTAACATTATTAGCCAATTATGTTTTTGGCCTATACACATTTATCATAATTTTCTACCACATTCAAATACAAACATCCAGTTTGTATGACAAAAAAAGTAAAAAAAAAACATAAGACTTGAATCAAAACTTTTTATGATCATAAAATTGTCAAAACTTCAATGTGACTTGACCCAAAAGATTGAAATTAGTTTGGTAGACATAACTTGTACCAATGGATTTCTTCCTATTTTTAAATAAAATATTGGACCATATAGGAAAAGAAACCAGTGTCATTTATAGGAACTCTTTGCATACTAATTAGAAAGCATTCCAGATGTGTGCTTTGTTTAACATTTTTGGGCCACTTCATACTTACCCATACTTTCACCCATTCCATAGCTGTGACATTGCTATTCTATTCTAATTGTTGAAAAACAGTACTAATAAAGAGTAAGTAGGCATACTTTGATGAGTAGTGTATATGTATGCTAGCAGGTTGGCTCTTATAATGTTTATGACGACGGATGGTAGCATTTGTCTCACCTTTGTAGTGAACCGGAGTCTGTGGTTGCCTTTCTCCACGGTTTCAGAATTGAATACAACTCAAGGGCCAAATAATAATAATATAAATAACATTAACAAAGTTGTTAAACATTTGTTGTTGTATGACAAATAAGAAACTTGTATGCATTCCTGTAGAATGCATTCCTGTGTTTTGCTGGGACCGCAGGATGTTTATTTCCTCTAAATAGCAGCACAGAGGGTAACTTGTGATTTTAATTTTGTAGAATAAAGAGACATTTGATGCACTCGCTATTTGTCCTCATAATGGCCACATGACACTAGGGGGCTTTCTGTTACTAAGCCTTATGGGTACATAAGAAATGATGTAAAAGATCTAATCTAATAACACAGAAATCCCTTTCAAGTTGCTCTCAGGATAAGGGTCATATACAATGCTTTTAAAGCAGCGCCTTACAGACTATGAAACCTCCATTGTTACAATTAACCCATTGCCTTTGCTTTACTACACAATAATCTTCTCACTGCCTGTCTATTGTGTCTATAAAGTGGGGTCATATATTTTAATAATCAAAGTGTCAAATTTATCAGCTTATTTCCGCTGGGCGTTTATATCCGATTTTTCCAAACAAAGACTGCTGGAATTAGTCCATCTCGCCTACTGTACGGTGACCAGACGTCCCGGTGTTCCCGGTTAACCAGATGCCTTTAAGCTTTTAGGAAATATAAATATGTCCTAGTTTCTGATGTTATATGCACACTACCATGGAACGTTCTCAGAACGTCGGTTAACGTTCCCTGAAAAGTAGCAGAAACGTTCTATAAAAGTAATAGAAACGTTATTCTTTGGTTGTTAGTGGAACGTTTTAAACGTTTATGTTACTTAATTGAAACGTCAGATAAGCGTTATTACAACCTATAATTCGTGGCTCTTTGTCTTTCAAAATAAATATAATTAATGCCAGTCTATCTGTCGTCTCAGGAATCATTTTCTGAGAGGCAAAACTCTTTCTTAGCCTTTGAAAGTTAATTTACCATCAAACCAGCGTGCGATATATCTGGTTGCCATGGCAGTAATTTCGCATTTACTGCTGCTCTCTGTCGGCAAGGGGTAAAAAAAAATAAGATGAAGAAAATTAGATATTTTTAGCACCAGTAAATAATTACCAAGGCTACATTTAAAACAGGAATATTATGCTTTGAAAAATGCATGTGAAAAACAGCATTTCGAGATATCAATCGCAGTTTTTAACACGCAAAAGTTCAATACACGGTGACCAGACAGTTCTTTAGAAACGAGTCTGGCCTACCTTGCGTATGCAGGGCAGGCTATTGATACTCAGCCCTTGTGCTTTGTTAAAAATAACCCTCTCTTCGTCTTGACTGGACAGGGAAAGCTGTGCTGGGGAATTATCTCCAGCAAAGCCCCTCTGTTCTACCGCAGATGGATATACTGAGGCACAGATATAGATAAACGGGCAGACAGAAATCAATGCCCATTCTCTTACTTCACCCATGCAGTCTGACAGCAAGACAGACAAGGGAAAGTTTGGCTCGAAAAAACGAGACGGGAATATTATAAATATCCATCAATCAGATGTGCATCTGCTCTTTTGGTCTCCTCTGTGTGTAGGAAAGTATTTGTATTGGAAGGACACCCAGTCTGATTTCAATGAGTTAAATACGTGAGATATCTGTTTGCGTGGGGTAAATATAGGTCTGTCTGAAACATGATCGTGAGGGATGAATTCAGCATTGTAGCTATGAAATGTTGTTCAACAACACCGAGGCGTGTCTTGAAAGATCCCGAGGGGTATCAGGTTGTTTAAAATCTCTTGTACTAAAAGCAAAATGCGTGGCTTGTAGGACAGGGCACATACATATTGTTTATCACAAGAGATGGAGTGCGGCCAAAGGAAAGAGATTACTTATTTCACCTTTATACCTGCTGCAGTGATGTTGTATTCATTAACCAGGCCAGGCTATAACACAAGATAAGTTTAAAAGGGAAAGCGACGCTTTTCAGAAAATGTAGCGATTAATAGCGCCCTCTAGCGGAATAAAGGAGCTCCGCAACTGCTTTTCATATTAACAGAAACAACATTGGCAAAGTCTGCTTCAATGTTCTGATATTTTATTAAACTTTACATTACATGCTATTTGGGGTGAAAATAAAAGATAGTTTTGTGCAAATAAAAACACTTGTATACACATTTTCATTTATGGTTATAAGTTGTCAAAAAGTAAATATTGTTCTTATTGAGTTGTAAAAATGCAGCATGGCTAACTGATGTGGTTGCAAATATGTCCTGTAAAAAACATGTAACATTTAATGACAGTGCACTACACAAATATGTCCTTTGTTTTAATATTTTCTTGGTGCAAGCTGTATAGCATTTATATCTCATGGTCCTTTCCAAAGTCTTTGAGCCAAAAGCAGCTACATAAAGTAAGTGCAACAAACAGCCTGAAGCATGTGCCAACCTTCCAAGTTAAGGGTAATGTCCAGGAAGCTCAGAAATTCAGGAAACTCCGCAGTTAGGAAGTCCAGAATAACCCACATCCTGTCAGAAGAAAACCTTTAAAATATGACAAAACCCTCTCAGTATACAAAAAATGTTGCGGGTTTACCAGCCCTACTTTACTTTAAGTAACAAACGAGTCTCTGTGATGAAATATGCAGATCGGCCTAGATGAGCAGTCGTGTGGATATATTCCAGAGGAAATATTTAACAGCACAGCTATGGGTTCAACTTACCACAGTGAGCTAATGTCAGGATAAGATGAACCATGTTCACAGGAGGCTTAAGACTAAGACATAACTACTAGGATTAAGTCTGAAAGGCACATCAAGAAAGGATAAAAGTACATGGATGAATATGTTGTGTAGGCTCGTGTGAACTGAACTTTCTTGATATCTCATGTTGGGAGGTTTGATTTAGAGGTCCAGTTTGAGCTTGTCTATGTCGTAGTCATGGTCCTGGTCCAATCTGGAGATGGTCTTGCGCACACGCAGAGCAGTAAGCCGGGCTGAGGGACTCTGGAACCAGCACTCTTTCATAATCTTCGCAATTGTAGACAGGATCTTGACAGAAAAAAACAGAGAAAAGTTTATTATTATTTAATTTGTCATGTTTTCTGCTGGTTTTATGGTTCTCTTGGGTGTTTATGCAAATGCAACCGACTGTGTCTGGAGTTCATTTTAAATCGAACTACAACAACAAAGAAGCAACCCAGATTTTCAGTGCATTTTAACTTTAACTGCAAATATAATTTACCAACTACAGACACAAAACAATAAGATGCAGAGAACTTGGAACATACTGCACGTATATGCTTTGCAATACGTGTCATAACAATTTTGTTAGGTTTTTGAACTGTAGCTTGTGTTTTTATTTCTGCATTTTTGGTATTTTGCTCAGACAATACATTTTGTAGCATATAGTTTGTGTACGTGCCAGACTTCAAGGAGTCTAATGTAGGAAACAGCTAGAGATATGGACTCGAGGGGAGAATATTTTAAGAAATAAATCTTCTGACTAGACAGCAGCTCATATACTCCTCTGCATTTTCCCCTCTTTAATGTTGTTGCTGAAGTAAGTTGCATGCTAAGCTCAGATGCCGTGGCCACAGCCCACCCACCGTCTGTCTTCCCAACTGACTGATGCATAGCCCACAAAATTATTTCCAATATTTCAATATTTCCAATTCGATTCGCTGGCTTTAATGTTTTTTTTTTAAATAAGGTTGCACAAGTTTTTTATCAGACCACCAGGAAACGAAATCATGTTTAAAACGCACGCTAGCTGAGTCAATGTTAGCCTGTGGCGCCTGGGTGCTTTCCTGTATCTAGGTCAGTGGTTCCCAAACTGAGGTTCCCTGACAATGAGGATATGCAAACCTTTATATTATGAACTTTTTAATAACTTTAGATTATAACTAAACTCTGCATCTTATAGTGTACCAACAGCAACCCTGCTAATAATTGTAGTTTTTTTTAGGTAAGAATGTTTCAGTAATGTTTCTACTAAGTAAGAAAATGTTATTTTGAAAGTTTTAAGAACTTTTTACTAACATTACTGCAAGAATGAAAGAGAGAACTTTTAGAGAACTATTTAGCCAGCTGGAAAAATGCTAATGTCAACATGAAATGGTTCAATCAAATTAGCCAATCAACAGCATGTCAAGTGT
>JAZGTK010013701.1:0-14169 GCA_036877625.1 Ambastaia sidthimunki | reverse complement strand
TCCATCTCTTCTCCTGCATCAGCAGCTGAAAATAACTGGCTGAGCTCCAGATGAAGCTTGTGAAGTGTGTGACCTTTATCCTCACAGCACATGTAACAGAGAGAGTCTGCTGTTGTGTGCTGTGATGAATGACATACTGGACGTTACTGGAATTGTTTCATCCTGAGGATTGTTCATATCTGTCACAATTATTGTGAAAAACCAAGAGCCTTTACTCAAATCTGAATGCCTAAGAGAGAAATGCAGCCATAAATGACGCAGCTCTCTGCATGCGTATGCAATATTTACCTTTGGAAAAGAAATAGGAAATTTATGGTTTAATGTTTATGGTTGTGATAAGGCTATTAATAGTTTTTTTTGCACTGTAAAATTATTGTTGTGACAAAGCAAACCTAAAGTGATAATGTATCAAAAGGTGCTTTTTCTACCTAAATCACCTAAAACAGAACAGGCTTTATAACTAACTTAAATCATACAGTTTTTCTTTTTATAGTAACATGATGTTTTTACATGATCAGAGTAAGTTATCAGGACCAGACACACACACACACACCTTCTGTTTCTCCTCAGTGCTTTAAACCGGTCGTGCTTGCCTGTCATGTTCAGTGGTAAACACAGGAATTGTGTGTTTGTGTGTGTGTGTCAGAAGGTTAGTAATGTGTGGGTACCTCTGAGGTAAAGTGTTTGGCTCACAGCCTCAAATCTTCTACAGATGCAAAACATCTCAGGTAAAAGCTGCTAAAAGCTCTGACAGCCCAGAGGACTCAAAACTAATGTTACACACTCACACATACGTAAACACTCTTAGATACACACACACACACCTTCACACCCCACTGAGACACATTCCAGGGTCCTCAGTGTGTTTAAATACCCAGTTTTTCCTCCTGCTGAAAATAAGACGACAAACTCAATGTTACCTGGATTTGAAATGTTACGTGTTAAAGATTTCAGTGACCAGTTGGAACTGTTATAGAGTCGCATTATTAAATGTGTGAGGGTCAAGACTAGGGAATCAGAAGAACTAGAGGAATGAGTCTAAGCTGCCTCTCTTTTCTCTTTCCATGTAGAAATGGTTTAGGTTGAGAAACGCTCAGTGGAGAAAGGCAGAAGGTCTTCCAGCTGAACTGGGATCAGTTAAGGATTGAAGGCTGACCTCTTCTCTGTCTGTAATGTTTCAGTAGATCCGCTGTTAATCTGTCATTTTGCACCCTTCAGTGGCGAGGACGTTCTCTGAAGTTTAAAGATTGATATTGGTCTCATTTTATTATTCTCTGTTTAATCTTAAATGATAATCTATTGCTGAAAGCAAATTGTATGTATGCCATATATTTGTATTACTACCATAACAATAGCTTGTATGTATAATGTAAACATTTGTATATAAAGAATTACATTGTCAGTATGTGCTGAGTTTTATTTCAAGTGTGAGTTATTTGCCTTCTCATTAACATTTTTATCAGAAGCAAACAGAGAAATGATGTGACGCTTTCATCTTTAAACCTACGGGAAAGAAAATAAAACAAACAGGATCTCTGTGCCATATCACAATCTGCTTAAACATGTCAAAGATCTTAATGCGAACTCAAACATTTTATCCGAAGCTGATACTTAAATACAGCTGGCTTAAATAAAAATACAACTACTTAAAGATCTGCGGAACAACATGTTCACAATCTTTATAAACGAGGAAAACCTGAAACTGAACTCTGCGGCTCTGAGTCTCACGCATTCAGCCTCAATCTCAGGCTGAAGAAAGAAACCTCACGCCAAATCTGACATTATTAGTGTTGTAAATTGTTGTCACTCATATGCACTCATTTCCGATGGACTATAAACAAGCTCGAGTCTTACACGGGTCTAAACCACTGCAGTGTCTAACGCGTCATTTACACGTTTCTCTGATCACGTCGGTGACGTCCGTCTGTAATGAATTGTGGCGTGAACGTCAGTGTCGATCAGAGGCAGTAAACAGGTGCACGTGGCGAGCTGTGATCGAGGTAAGAAAACTGTCATTTATCTGAACAACACACACGATCAACTCTAGTTCATAGTTCAACGGTGTCTGATAGAAACGGTCAAGTTTTAGGAGGTAAGCTAGTTGCTTTCAAAGATGTTTATTTGTTACACATAGATGATATACATAGAGATACTGTGTGTAAAACGTAAAGCGAGAAAGGTGGTATCTTTTTATATTCAATATTGTTATAGAACTTCTGTTTAATACGATGAAAATGTTTTGGCCAATGACACCACAAAGCTGTTGTATCGTCTATATATTGTGCGAAGTTGTGCAACGAGATCAATACTGGCTAATGCAATGACACTGACGGGGCTGTACATGTCTGTTAGTCCGTTTGATAGAGGTGAAAGCAATTTAGTTTGTAATCTATCATTTCTGAAAGTCAGTCTTGATGTTCAAAAGGAGTTTGTTTGTACTTTTAAGCTGTACTTCAGCTGTCACAACGTGTAAGTGTTCCTGTAGCTCAACTGGTGGAGCATTGCGTTAGCAGCGCAGAGGTTGTGGGTTCGATCCCAGGAACACAAGCACTGATAAAAATGTTTACCTTGAAAGTGGCGTAAGAAGTGAGATATTTGGCCTTTTAATGTAGTGGAGTGAAAGTAAAAAGTCTCCCAAAATAGAAATACTCAAGTAAAGTACAGATACTTACAAAAGCTAAACTTTCCTATTTTTTCAGTAAAATTAGTCAAAGCAAAATTGACAGACAAGAGGATACTGGACCATTCTAGGAGCCCAATATACAGTTATTTCCTGAATATAAGCTGCACCATGTATCAACCTCAGGTCAGTGTTTTATGCAAACTAAAAAAACAAACCATCGTTTAACCTCACCCGTGTATTAACCACAGTTTACTAACATTACCTATTGAATCAGAACAGGATCATGATTTCATGATAAAGTAGAATGATGAAAAGATGCATTCCCGTGTATAGCTCTCACTCATAGATCGGGAGGTTAATAATCGGGTGTAAGTTTAGGTTCTTGTAGGTCGCCGCATGCGCATGTTTGGGGAGAAATCTCACTCCAGCCAAACGACCAAAGTTGGCAACCCTGCAAATATGAACAATGAGGTTTTGCGTTTCCTGGAGTAACAACAATCACTCAACAGCAATGATCTCGTGATCAGTCACAACACACCTGGAGAGATTTGAATCTTTCTGCATGAATCCGGGAGTTTAAACGCGTTTAATGGATGTAATGCGAGACGCTTCCGCTAGAGGCCGCCGCAACCCGAGACGCACATACAGACGTCAAACATCAAGTTGAATGCAAGAGTTACATCAAAACATTTAAATACATTATATATATTATGTAGTTATATAATATAAATAAATATATAACTATATAAATAATATTTACAATGAAATCCCGTTTGTCTTTGTGTTTTCTATACATTCACTTCATGTTTTTAGTATTTGGCATTTTAATATGTTGCATTTCTGTGCACTGGGAAGTCTGTCACCAAGTCAAATTCCTTTATTTTTCATTTGATTCTGAAGATTTGATCTGAATAACAATGAATTATTTGGTCTTGTTGAATATTTCGCGTTTTTTGCTGACTCTGCTGACAGTTGAAAACAATGGAAATGAAGACACTCATGAATGAATCTTTCAGGAATCTCTTTATTCAGACTGGAATCTCTTTCATGTGTTCTGACTGGGACATTTTGTTCAAAATTATAATTAGGGTTCAGCTTTATTCAGGAATTTAAAAAATAAATATCTCAGCTTTGCATAAATGGCTTCTACTGTTAGGTGATAGCGTTGTATTATACTAGAGCAAACATGAATCAGACAAGAACAAAAACTGTAAAATAAGAATTAAAGAGAAAACAAACTTTTGAAGCAGACATGACAATGCCATAGACTCCTCAACAGTTATAACAATGCACACTGGATTGAATGATGAAAAAACTTGATAAACATGAACCTCCCTAACAGATTCCTGGGTCACCCTTAGACGTTCATCCCTCTTTCCATATTTTAGAACTGAAACATTTCAGCAACTTCAGGCCACTAGAAGGGGATGTGGCATCTTTACAACTCTGTATTTCAACATCTCAAAACCAATAATCAATCTAAAGAGAAATAAGCGATTCATTTCACACTGAATCATTTGTCTTTCCTTCTACCATCCTCCTTTTCCCCCTTTCTTCTTCTTCTGTGGTGCTTTTTTACGAGCAGCTCCAGGTGCCGCAGGTTTCTGTTGTCGTGGAGGCACTGCGTTACTCGTTCCTGAGCCGGGTCGAGGGGACGTGGGTGGACTGCTGGCAGTTTTACTGGCATCACTAAAAAACAAACACAAGACTGTTAAATATTGTTATTTAACAAAGATAATTGCAACGCTGCTTTGTAATCCAGTCAACAGAATGATGCTGTCTAGGGAGGGACGTAACTAGGTTTGAGAACACAGCTCGTCTTTTCTCAGCACTGTAGCGCTCCTATTGTAAGAACTTGTGTGGGTTTGTAAACTTACAGTTCAGCAGACGCTCCAGAGGTGGCGCCCTGTGTGCCGCGCCCCACCTGCTCCTTCTTCTTGCCCTTCTTCCTGCCCCGGTAGTATGAACGCTCCCGCATGGGCAACCAGCGCTCAGGGTCAGGGGTGGATTTGGGGTCGTAGTTCTTTGGTAGCTTACCTAAAGAGGAAGAAATTGTGAACAGATTGAATGACTTCATAAAATGTGTCCAACAATATAAAATATTAGCTGACATACCTTTCTTTTTCTTCTTCTTCTTTTTAACATCTACAGGGCTGAAAAAAGATGCACTTATTAAATAAAGGCACAATGGTGTAAAAGTGAACACTAGCATAGCATCTCTAACTTTAGAAATGGGGGTCTGAGGGTCTGAACATGTTATACAGCTCATGCTATCAACCAAAACAATAGTATTTAGAACATTTAAAAAAGAAATCTGATGAGAATTCGTGTCATAGACAAAATATAATTCAAGAGTTTTAATGCACAGACAACAGTCACAGTGTTGGAATCTTGTTACCCGTGTTCTGTAGGCTGGGTTTCTCCAATCACTTTGGCAGCTTTCTTCCTAATATTCGTGGCTCCATGCGAGTTCTCCAGTTCATCCACATTTACATTGAAGGACATGGTGTCTGGAGAGGGAAGATGTTTACTCAGCCTGAAACATGACTGCTCAGGAAAACACAGCACAGTTCCCACTGCCCTCACACGGCCAGTTCTGTTATTTATCATTTATTCAGAACATAACACAGCACTGCTAAAGAATTAACCCTGAATTTGAAAGCAAAACCGAACTATTCTGATCTGGTGAGTATTTGGGCTTACATAACACCTGCAAAAAAAGCTACAACTGATTGACAGCCTCTGCCTGGATTCAAAGGTGCAGCTTTGTGATATTTGTGACACAGCAGTGTGTAAGGATACGCTTTGGCCTTCTCCTGATCCACGAGCGAGTACGCAGAGATGAGCTGAGCCAGCGTGTGGATGTCATTTGTGTTCTGTTTCCACAGCTGCTCCAGGTCGCTGGTGGCTTCCTTCTTGCGGCCGTATTTCAGCTTGTAGTTTGCAGCCTCTCGCACCAGGGACAGGTGGACTGGAGACCCGGGCTAATAAAGAGATGATGGGTTCAATACGATTCACCAGCTCTGAGCCTACAGATCAATGCTCATCACTGTTCTACCTGCTGTGACTGGTAATACTGGATGGCCTGACTGAAGACGTCGACTGCGCTGTCGATGTCTTCCTCATGCGTGTACATCGTCACCAGAGCCGAAATCTGTTCGTAACACATCGGCAACAATCTTACGCTTATTTCAGTTGACAATCCTAACAAATGAGTTAACACAATCTTACCATGCCTGGCTTGTATTTAAATTCTTCTATTGACTTCAGGGTGTCACATGCTTTAGTCACATGACCTGTGATGGGACAAACAAATGACTCGTTAAAGAGACTGGTCCTCACTTTCTGACCCCCCTTTAAAGGGCTGTTTAAGGGTTAAGACTTGGTTTCGGGGGTAAAGTTACATTTAGGCACTTAGTTGTGATGATTATGGTAAGGGGCTATTGTATTGTGCCAGTGCATGTCCTCACAAATATAGTTACAAACGTGTGTGTGTGTGTGTGTGTGTGTTCATTCAGTGCAGACGTACCTTGTATCAGGTACAGTTGTGCCATGGTGAGTTTGATTCCAGATGCGTTCTCAGGGTGTTGATGTGCAAACCGCTACAGAAGACATGAAGCATTCACAAACTCCACTGACAGCACAAGTAAAAGAGAGACGGGAGAAGCGGTCAACAGTACCTGCAGCAGCTCTATGGCTTTGTTGTGCCGTTTCTCTCGGCACAGCTGGCCTGCCTGGATTAGAACCGGTCGGGGGTGACCGGGGTCCTGTGCCTGCAGGTTGGAGGCCAGCTTACTGCACTGATCTGCCTGCAGAGAAACACAGGTGGTCATGGGGTCACAATTGAAATAACAGACTGAAGGGTTAGTGTATATTGTACTGCTTGTCACCTGGTTAGTGTACATAGCCAGCAGGGCTTTGTTAAACTCGATGGCCTGTAACTGTTTTTTGACCAGTTTGTGCTCCACACCTTCAGCATTGGTCAGCTTCACCTTCTTCTTGGAGTCAAACACGTTTTGGTCCTGAAGGTTTGAACAGAACAAAAAGAACAGAGACTCAAAAAAGACTCCATTCACAACCCAGCAACACTCAAGAAAGGCAGAGAAAATTCTCAATGGCTGCCCCAAAAAAAACGCAAAATATAACAGTTTGATGGTTTTTTTGGTCATAAATTCTACTACTCTTGTTTAATTGTGTTGTAAAGGAAACACCGATCACACAGTTCTGCTTTCTTTACCTTGTTTACTGTGATGATGTTATTAGCAGTTACAGCCAGCAGCCCCACATCAGACGGCCTGAACACAACAGTGAGAGTTCATCATGCACAGCCTCAACATTCATGTGTCTGTCATTCATGTGTCTGTCAGAAACTGACTTGAGTTTGATAACTTGATTGTAGATTTGAAGGGCTTCTTCTGTTCTGCCCTGCAGCTGCATCACATATGCGATCTGAGAGTGAATGATGGCCAGTTCAGCGTCAATATCCTCCTCCATCACATCCTACACAAACATCACAAGAAATCACATCTCCTCCATCACATCCTACACAAACATCATAAGAAATCACATCTCCTCCATCACATCCTACACAAACATCACAAGAAATCACATCTCCTCCATCACATCCCACACAAACATCACAAGAAATCACATCTCCTCCATCACATCCTACACAAACATCACAAGAAATCTCCTCCATCACAACACACAGACACACGGCGTTCACCGTTAGTCTGTCAAACACTGACGATGCCCAACATTTTCACATTTGTTGACTTTCTGGAGTGGGTGGCCCATGGTTGTGAAGGTTTCCAGGGTGTTGCTATGTGGTTGCTAGGTTGTTTCATCACTAGGTAAAAATCTTATTACAATTACATTTTTCTAACAAAAAGCATTTTTTGGGTTTTATTCTTCACAGTAAAAATTTGTGACGATTTTGGAGTTGAAATGAAAGTATGTGCAACAGGAGGTGCTGGCATTATAGATGACATCTATCTTACATTCGTGTTGCAAAACAAAATAATGGAGAACAAAAGAGAAATAAGAATTACTCACAGAATCCTCGGCTAGAGACTTTCTGCACAACTCTGGAAAAACAAGAGAAAAATAATCAAACAAACATGAACTGATTTATGATTCATTCATGTTCTTCTGCACGAACATGGACTCAAAACGAAACCGTGTGGGCAGGTGCCGCTTGCAGCTCATTTTATGAGGCTGGCACAGAACCAATGATCCATTATTAGCCTGACAGAGCTCCAGTATTACATAAACGTGTGTGAGAGGTCACGTCTAAATCGGTTCAGTTTCTCCACCTGCAGGTTTTATCAGCCAAATGCTGCAGTTGTTCCCTGTAATCTTCATTCAGCTTTTTCAGTAAATCTGCATGAGGTTTACACTACAAACATACTGTAACCTTCATCAAAGGCACAACCTCTGACCTTCAGCTTTCTGCAGTTTCTTCAGGGCCTGGTCGAGCTGTCCCTGACCAATCAGACAGCAGGCAGCATTGTAGCAGAGCTCATAGGAGCTTTCAGGTAAACCCAGATCCTCCTGAATACAAACAGACAGAGTCAAAACCACATCAGATCAGCAAATCCATTTTTTTAAAGAAGAAATCTAGATATCTCAGTCAAACACTCTGTGTGTGTGTGTGTGTGTGTGTGTCTTACTGGCACTGTTTTCTCCCATGTGCTCTGAGCTGCTAACACTGCGGACAGATTGGTCTTTCTCTCTTCCTCATACTCATCCTGAGAGTTTCTGATCAGATCTTTATATACAGCATGACACTCATCATAACGCTCCAGTCTGTACAGCTGCACATACACCAAAACGGCAACCAGCAAATCAAAACATAATGCATGAACAACTGGACTGAATGCTTTATAAGCCATCAGAAACTGATGGTACCACTACAGCTGTGACTCAGAACTTTCATATGTCACCCTCAGCTCACCACTTGACCAAACAGCTCCTTCACTTTATCTGTGTGCTCAGAGATTCCCTCGATTGTCTTCAAAGCGTTCTCCACCCTGTTCAGACGGTATTCACAGTAGGCCTTCTCGAATCCGATCATATCACTACAGACAGAATAACACAGACACCTTTTAATCACACTGACGGACAGAGACTGTGATTAAGACTGAACCATCTCGACACACTCAAGCGTTACAAATACTATTTATTACACAAATAAATCACTCGAGTCTGTACAGTGAAAATGACCACTAGTAAGGGTGCTACACTTGCACAGTGTGCAACAACTCAGACAACCAAAAATGTATCACATGACAGCATATCACAAAACCGGCACACCGTCTAACTGCAAACTTAAAGCATGTGAATGAAGTGTGTTACCTGGTGAGTGATTTGGTGTGAGTGTTTATAACATTCAGAGCTTCTTTAAAACCTCCATTCTGAATCAGACAGACAATTTTACATCGCAGGGCAGTTACATCATCTTTATTTTCATGCAGAACTGCAAAAAGAAAAAAATATAGAAATACATTATTGTGAAAGCTCAAACACTGACTTGACACTAAGTAAACTTGAGTAAAGACTTGAGTAAACTAGCTATTTGTAAAAGGCATTTATGGGTCAATGCTGTCGCGTAAAAAAAGGTTAAAAATGCTGTAATTTTAAACATAAATATAAAACCACCAATATATGTTACAGCCCTGAACACTGACTCGAGTCCTATATGACACGTAATCACTCATCTCAGCCCCCCAAACCTTCTGACAGTCTCACAGACCACCGGGATATTTTTAAAGAGGCCCTCGCGAGTTAATCCTTAAAATCAAACATTAAAATTAAATCACATTTATGCTGAAGAAATGTCTGCATAAATCAAGGCATTTGTGAACCTATTCACTGCAGGTTAGACACATGTTTCAGGAGAAACATAACTAAAACATTGCTTTAAACTACAAAGAGAACATCTGGACAAGCACATGATAAAATCGCATTTGTTTTACTTTTATTGACAGCTTTCAGGGCTCTGGTAAAATCGCCGTTCTGCCCGCAGCGGTTGATTTCGGTCCAGAGAGCAGAAACGGGCCCCGGTCCGCTCGCCATCTTCAGCCATATGAGCGGAACCGAGCGGGGCAGAATAAAAGTCCCTGAATAACTCAAAGACCGCTATCAAGACAGAATAAAAGTCCCTGAATAACTCAAAGACCGCTATCAAGACAGAATAAAAGTCCCTGAATAACTCAAAGACCGTTATCAAGACAGAATAAAAGTCCCTGAATAACTCAAAGACCGCTATCAAGACAGAATAAAAGTCCCTGAATAACTCAAAGACCGCTATCAAGACAGAATAAAAGTCCTGTCTTACACTCTTAAATTAGTGTAGGAATAGAGTCCCACAGCAGTTTCAATAAGTATAAAATCTGTGTCTTAAAATGTCTTTACACAGGTTGCACTTTGTGGTGCGGTAGCAGCTACAAATTAATTTGTACAAATATTTTAAAAAGACGCACACCAAAAGCCATTTTATCAGAAACAGTTCAGCACTGCAGTGTTAATCTCCTATTTATTCATCTTTTGTCCTATGAATATTTGGGCCATTAGCGGTGTGTGTTACAGCATCCTCTGAAGGTTATATTCAGAAAATCCTCATAATCAAACGATATAAATGTAGTTCTGTTTCTCATGTACTTCATATATCCTGTTCAATGCTTCAGAGCTAACTCTGAAGTCTGTAAAAAAATAAAACAACAGTTTTTATAAATTATTAAAATAAATGTTATAAATGTAAAAATTAAGCTTAAAACATAAATGGATATGGTATAAATTGAGCACAGTGGAACCGTTCGACATCCACAGGTTTTGAATAATAGCATTTATGTCCGTTTTTTAGGCACTCTTTAAATCATAAAGTGTTTGAATGTTATGTTCAATCTCTACCAGCAGAGGGCGATCCACAGGCCTGTACACAGCGCACACTGAATTTATCTGCTTACAACTCTACCAAAATAAAATTCAGTAACGTTTCATTTTCTATTTCTGCCACATGCTGGATTTCCTCCCTGATAAGTTTGCTTTATATACTTTGATGAATTTGTGAAATTATTAATAATTATTCCTAATCAGAACAGTTTAGGGTCGATCTGAGCTCTTGTCCAACAGCCTGACTAACACTTTTCCCCTTCCAGAAAGATAAGTCACAGCTGCCTGTTAAAAAAACGTTTGTAAAGCTTCTTTGTTGGACTGTATTGTTTCCTACAGAACCTTTAAAATCAACACAACCTTTCTGTTGAGCAAAAGAGTCTTTGTAGTAGTGAAAGGTTCTACATACTACAATTATTTTTAAGAATCTAAAAGATTCTTCGGGAAACCAATGGCATCACTGCAAAGAACCTTTTATCACCTTTATTTTTAAAACTTTATTGCAGACTCATTTACCTCAAGAGCCTGTTAACATCACTCAGACTACTGCTGAAAAGTGGAATAAGTAACTCCTACATAGTGTATATAAAATTAGATTCAAGATATTATCTGCACACCTGTGTTCACATCTTTCCCACACACAACTTTACATGCGTGTCATAGGTCATAAATGCCCTGTGCACACAGTATACAGCTGCTGATGTGCATGTTTTCATCATGCCAGGAACATGAATGTGCGTGTTAGAATGAGACATGTTATTGAAAATAAATGCCACTGTTTAAGGTTAAGAGCTGATTCAGGATCTGTGTGGAACAGAAGATGGGTATCAACAGCAATGACGTCAGTATTAGTGTGTGGGTCTGAGGTGGGAATTGTGGGATTTCACCACAAATTGTTGCTTCCACTGAGCTGATCACTGAAATGATCCGGGAGTCTCAGAGACGTATAAAAATAAACATTCAGAATGAATCTGTGGCTATAATGGGCAAGAGCAACATTTCCACAGTGTGGGGGGTTTTCCTTTATAGATATTTACAGTGCAAGATTTGTCCTATTATTATTTTTGGATGAATATTAAAGTTGTTTTCATTCGTTCATATGTAATATTTCCTAACAGGTGCATTTTAGCAAATGGTAGAATGCTATATAAATAAAATAAATTAATAAATAAACCACAAATCTAAATTTATTTTATTGAAATCATGAAATAACACAGCGCTTTTTAATCTGTCTTGAGGGAGTTGTATGTTTTCCGGACTCTTCTGGGCTGCTTCCATAAAAATACAATAAATATCATTGTAGTGTAAATTATTTCAAATAACTGTATATTTGTCCATAACACTAATTTTATAATCAAGTATGAAACTGGAGAGTTTGGGTGAGTGGCTTTGTTACTGTTGCACTCTAATTCTTCTATTTTTGTGGTTCTTCTATTTTTAGGTGTTGAGTGATTTCCTGTGCTGCACACAGTGTTGAGTCACACACTGGAAAGCTCGGGTTGAAAACCCCGCTGTTGTCCCTGAGGCGTGTGATGCTGCTGTCTGGTGACCTTCGCCGTCCAGCACTTTCACTTTTAATCACGGCCCAGTAGTTTGAGGCTGCAGATAATGGAACAAAAATAAATTGTGGGTTTCCTTACGAGAAAAAGTGGTGTGTGTGTATATAAGAAAACTTTGTCATTCCAACTGTGTGGAAAAAATCTGTGTGCCACCCGGTTGACATTATTGTTCAATACTTCTGCAGATCTACAAATCTTTTTCAGTCTCTACATTTTGTATTTTTTATTCAGAAAAACATTCGGTTCTAGTTAAATTCCGGTTATTTGCATTGATTCATTTATTTATTCCAAAAAAGCGCCGATCACATCTGGCGACTTAATTGTGTCAGTTGTCTGCTGTATTTCACTGTTGTGCAGTAATTTTGTTATAAATCAGTGTTTGCTTTTATTGAAAGAAGGAATCAGCACAGCTCCGTTTCAGAACAGAAACCTGACGCGCAGTGACGTCACGGCGTCCGGACGAGCGCTTGACCCGCTTCAGGTTTCAGGTCCATTGAAAATAAGTGATACCATCAGCGGTCAATGAGCTGCTGAGGGTCTGTTTAATACATCCGTGCAGGTAGATAAGCGTGCCAGCAGCGCTTTATCTCACCGTACACGTGCTTATATACGTTTATTTGACATGCGTTTAATGCCTGTTTGCAAACTCAGCGCTTTATCATCTCACCGTACACGTGCTTATATACGTTTATTTGACATGCGTTTAATGCCTGTTTGCAAACTAATACACGAGCATTGACGCGGATTAAAAGCGGGTAACGGATACGGTCTCGTGCTGTTAAACGAATGGGTATAAAACACGAGTTTTATTTTGCCGTTTCATAACATCAGTGTTTTGTGTGACTGTGTGCACGGTTGCGTTGTTTGTGTTTCTGCAGCTGTGCATAAAGATGTTCAGAAGCTCATCCTGCAGAAGGTCCAGCATGCACAGGACAAACAGCTCTTCATCTTCACTCTCTCATTTCCACGACATAAACAACAACACATGTCTCTCTGGTAAACATTCAGCTGTTAACATGTCGCTGTTAACAAATGACAAACCCATTTTATGAGTAAAAAAAACAACACAAGAAAAGCAGTGATGTCATGGAAATGTATTTTGTGTGTATTATACATTTTTCTCGTATATATATATATACACTTTCAGTATTGATGTCATGTTGAGCTGGCAGTGTTGTGTCTCTTTTACAGAATACAAACCGAAAACTCTTCCCCGTGATTTGATTGACAGATATAAGCGAGGAGAGACACATCCAGTGTCTGCGTTGTACCAGCTTTCTCAGGTTCTCCAGTTCCAGCTGGATCTGAAAGAAACTGTTACCACCGGTAACWGTCTCAGTACTCAGTACTCCCGTCTCCCTCTGGATTTGACCTCATAGGTTGATGAGTGTGTGTGTGTGTGTGTGTGTTCTGAGCAGCAGGAGTCACAGGGTTTTACTTTGCGTTTTGTGCTGTGATGGATGGAGTCCAGTATAAAACTGGAATGGGCGTCACAAAGAAAGAGGCCAGAGCCAGAGCAGCTGAACTGGCCCTTGAAGAGCTCGTGGCAGGTTCAGAGAATGATGGGAAACCTTCAGACCTTCCCGGTAATAATCTAATAATGATTTATAGCATTAATGAGGAATAACTTTGCACAAGCATACTTTAAAGATATAGTTCAAAATATATCAACTAAATTAAAGAAAATAAAAACGTTTTTTTAAGTAGTTTTTACACACTCGTAGTGGCAGTCAAGACACACCAGTCTATATACGTCAGCATACATATATCCCATCACCATGCGTGATGATCTCACTAAAATTGAAGTTGCAATTTGGTGATTAACCCAAATTTACATTTTGACCTAAATTTCTGTTTTTCTCAAACAAAACTGTTTTGTGGGTTCTGAAACACAGTTGTTATTGTGCTTTTAGGAGCATGACAGGTTTGGTCATAAACTTTTGTTGTCCAAATTTTGTGTTCCACTGGACAAATAAACATTTATATTTACATTTATGTACTTAGTAGGTGCTTCTACCCAGAGTGACATACAATGTATTTCAGTTGTACATTTCATCAGTACATGCATTCTGTATAGAATGTGACATGCGTTAT
>JAZGTK010013700.1:0-14169 GCA_036877625.1 Ambastaia sidthimunki | reverse complement strand
GTTATCGGTTCTGTAATGCAATACAGACCGACACCTCACACTGACAACAGCAAGACAGGAGCCAAATTAACTCCATTTATATTTATACAAAAACATTGTTTGTTTGGTTTCTGAACTGTTAATATTGACACATTGTAACTATATTTTTCATTGTTTAAAGTCAATATTGGTCCCATTTGCTTTTCACCCTCTTATGTTCTGCTGTTCTAACACAAATGATATTTAATTTTTACTATATCAGGGTCAATCTCAGATTCAGCTCTTAATAGCTGTGCAGGATATCCAGGATAAAGTAATCCAGAGAGCAGTTTCATTTAAGACTCTATACTGTAAATAAAGGCTTAAAATTAAGCCCCAATTTTATCACTATGTTTTTAGATCAAGGCCTAGTTTTACGGCTGTAGTCAGGAATCATCACTTCATTTTCATTTAGTCTGTTGGGAGTTAATTGATCTCTTCGCAGACTAAAATCTCAACTAGTTACCAACAAAACAAATGTTGGCAGTGCTTCAGGGTTGAAATAAACCTTTAGTAAACAATACATAGCCTGGGGCTTTAAATGTTTCACTTTAAAGTGTGGGTTTTCTTGGTAAATTAAATCAGTAAGCCGCCAGAGACCATGTGTTGCGGTAAACACGGGTAAGAGTTGTAAGCACAATGAGAGCAAAGCACCTAAAACCTCTAACCTGCGGGAAAATCAGTCACCGACTCGAGTGGCTTGTTGCTTTTAAAGCACTACAACAGCACTATTACAACAATTCTTACATTACATAGTTCATTATCCTCACTGCAGGTGGTTTACTGTTGCCGGGCAACATAGCAACTTAATTGGCGCATTAAAACCGAACATGAGGTCACAGGTGTTTACAGTCACGCAATCGTTTTCAATGTTGCTCGTCCAATCAGAATTTAGTGTCACTATTTGTTTTGGAGCCACTTGCAATTGTTTATCAAAATATAATGTTTGAAGACTGAAAAAGTAGAAAATGGAAAAATCATTTTAACAGAGAGAAATCTCTTTTCTTTTTTTAGTATTTGATCATCAGAAAAACAGAGCTCATAGCATTCTTTGCCTAAGAACTGAACAAACAGGACACACTGCAGATATGCTCATTAATATTCGCTCTTTACGAGTAAACAGTCTGCGGCTCAGAGTTTGTGGTCAAATTAAAGGCTGTGTACGCCAATCCAACCTCATTAAGTAGCTCTGCATCCAGCTAGCATCCTGTTGTCCAGCCCGTCATCCATAACTTCCCCCAGTCCTACAAAAATGACAGCTGTGAAAATCAATGCAGGCCGTTTGAAACACCTGTCATCTCAGTTCAGCACCAGATGTACATCTGTTCTCCACAGACACTAAAGATTTCTGTTTTGAAGGCATGTCTGATCTATGGGTTGCTGTGTAGCTAACGTGTGACAGGGTATTATTTCAACTTTGAGAAAAGTGCAAACTTAGATCCTTAGTTTTGCCCCTAGTGTACACTTCAGATAGACCGAAGATATTGCAACCAGCTGCTGAAACAAACTGCTTTAAAGCCAACATGACTACAGTGACACAAATCTGTCAGTGAAGCTTTCAAAACACCTATAAAAAGATACAAACACTGAGAAATTTACCCTCTGATAAAATGCTTTTGCTACTAAAGGCCAAGGGTCTACACAAACACCAGAAGGCCTAATTTGTTTATCAACTGATAGAGCGTCTCGTGAAAATATTGCATTTTTATTTATTTAAGCCACTTACAAAAAGAGCAAAAGAAAAATGTGCTGAACTAAATAGAATAGACTGTGTTGATCTTTTTTCCATAGCCTACATGGCTTAAAATATCTTAAATACATTTCCAGGAAACTGTATTTGCTTTTCTAACCCTATATATGCAAAGGCAGACAAAAAACACAGGAAATAAATTCTAAAACAAAGAACTGAACTCCAAATAAACAACTGAAGACGCCCTGAAACAATTCCAAAAACATTACCATCATTTCTCAAACTCTAAAGTCTTTCCTCCACTCATCTTCCAAACTGCCTGTTCCTGAAAACCTTTGGACAAAGTTATTAATGGTAATTAATTTCATTCTAGGATCAAAAAGGCTTCTGAAGGGCCGAGAGAGTCGATCTTTTCATACCCAACATTCAGGAACTTCTACGCTTGCCAACGTTTAATCTGAGGGGTGTTAATAATGGCATGTGAGTCACAGCTCTGTCCAGGGCTGAAGTGTGGCAGGGCTGCAGGGATGCACTAATGTGAGAGGCATTGAACACTGTTTGCAGATCAGATATGCGTCACTGTGTGCTGTGGAGTAAATACACGGGAAAATCCCAAAGGTTCAATTCCAGCTGTTTTCAGCCCTGTTCCCCCTTTGGTATCACTATTGATTGTCACTAAGGATTTTCTTGACATTCAAATATAAACTCCACCCTTCACATTCATTTCAGAACCTTCCTGAACAAATAACATTTTAACCTTGAGTTACATTAAAAAAAACGTTTACATCTGAACAATTTTGTAAAATTAGTTTCTTAACATTTATAAGCTTAACATGAAAATATGGACATTACAATGACCATTTAAAATAAAAATGAAATATACTTTTAAAATGCAACATTTCTGTCAATCATGCGATTGATTCATGTATGAAAGATTCATTAAAATTCATTGAGCAGTAAGAAACGGTTGTTTAATCTTTAGTAAAATCTTCACCCGCTATCCCAGTAAGACTTTGCAGGGCGATTTCTTAACCAGATTATACGGCTGCAGAATTAGTCCAACAGCTGCCTGGTCAATGCCACTCTTTATCTCAGTGACCTATACAAAAGCCACACTGTTCTTCCCTACCAACACCGTATACCAGTATATCACACACCACTGTACTTCTAAACACATGAGAAGAGTCATTTCTACATGACATGCACACATATAATGAACAATAGCGTCAAAATGCTGGAGACTCCATTTATTCCGTGTCTAACGTTATAAAATCAGCATTATGTAGGATACAAAACAGCATTTTCCACTGAGAAAATAAGAGATTACCTGTCAGCCACAACATTCAAAGATGTAAAACCCTGCAGGCTGTGCTAACGTCCATTTCAACATATGTCCGACCCGACATTTTCCTTAAGCTGTTGCTGTACGTAAGGACGCGTCTCTTCAAATGCCACAAAACAACTTCTGCCTGCAACAAGGGGTGGCGACCCCCAGGCACAACACACCCTCCTCCAACCTCATTATACAGCCTCCCTGACTCAAAGACGTCTTCCTGTGCTCCTCTCGTCTACAGAAGTTGTAGCGTCTCCGTATTTCCAATGATAAGAGACGAGCATCTGCTGGACATTAAGATCCAAATCACATTTCTGCGTCGCCAAGCGGACCCGTGCGCGTCCGCAATAACGCGAAGTTTTCCGCCGACTGCCGCAACAATTATTGTAAAAACAGGGAGGCGAAAAATAAATTTAATCACTACGAAAAATGTAAACAAGTTAATGGAGACATTATATTTACGTATGTAAAACTACACTATATATAAGATAGCGCATCTAAACATTATCGCACTAATGCATTAATGCTGCGCTGTATGCATGCGTGTTTGACTTGCATTTACACGGATGCATTTGTAAAGTGAAACGTTGGCTGCACATGCACGCTCGCAATCGTTGCGGAACGATCGTTTTTGCGTTTTTTATTTCATTCTGGTTATTTTTAATAAACAAACCATAAATTATGGGACATCACACACGTTGTGCCCTTGAACGTCTCCAGCGCAACAGCCGAATCGTCCTTCGATGAGACGCAGATGATGAGAGCAGCTACAGTCTATGTCCGAGAGCAGCTTATGTTCCTCAAAAGCGAGAACACGTAGAAAACATCGATTTTAAGAAACTTAAACCAAAAACATGTCTATATTTCACGTGCTATTTCATGCACTTATACAGCTTAAGATATTTCGCACGTTTTTGTCCAACACCGCGCTGCGTAAAAGGATAAAACAGCTTTTAGTTCAAGATTCTTTGGGTTGCATGATGGCCGTGCATCCTGCAAGGCAATGTGATGTTAGGTACACGAATCCATCAAAATAAATCTCACATACCTCTCTGGATGGAAGTCTACACGTTCCGCTGAAATCCTGCCGAGCCTCTCATGCGCTCACAGATGCAGAAACACAGTATCAGTGCTGGAAGAAAATCCACAGAGCAAAACCATCACGCGGCTCTTAAGTTCCCTATAACGAAACGTGTGGCGATTAAACACGCGTCGTTTCGTTACATCCATTCATGCGCAACCTTCGCCGAGCGCACGGCCAGGTTTGCAGGTATCCGTGCGGCAGGGACGCGCTCACCAGCTATTACTGCCGCGTCTCCGGGCGTCCCACTGTGGAAGTCGTGCTGCGTCGCCAAGGAAAATATGATGACAACACCTGGCGCTGTGCAGGCGAGTCAGCTGATTCCCGAGCAGGCGATTGGTTGCTGGCCGGTGGTTGTCACTCGGTTCCCCAGCAGAGCGCCATCTGTTCAGGGATTGTTGTGATGCGAACAAAGGCGGGCGCTGGGGGTGCGCGGTGGGGATAACGCGGGGCGTGGAAGCCGAAATGCTAAGGAGGTGATATTCTGTTGTGAAAACGTCTTCCACCGACTCCCTCCTTCTTCTCCTCCTTCTTGTCGTTGTGATGGAAGACTCTGCATGGTGTCTCAGTCACCAAAGGTTTACAATGAGACAAAGTCCCTTTGTTTGGTTGCTTCTCTTGGGGAGAGTTTTTTTCTCAAATCATCCAGCCTTGTGAATTGTTCTAGAAAAGAAATAACACACTTAAAAACTTTCTTCTTTAAACAATGAATGTATTCATGATTAGCTTATAAAATCAGAACACATTAAAATGTCTATAATTCAACCATGTCTGTGTTTTTGGGGGTTTGGAGAAAACAACTTTTTTCTTGAAATAATCTGCCAATAAATAAATAAATAATGTTCAGAAACCTCATGAGACACCAGGAGGACGAAAACATATTTCAGAGCTAATTTATTTGCCTGTTAATTAATACGATCAAATTAAGCACAAACTTAATTAGGGAAAAACAACACACGGTAAGCGATACACGGTAAGGTAGGTCAAAAAAAAAATCTCCTCACATCCTGATAGCATCACTAAGGGCCTTAAAATGCTGGACCATAAAATGTTTGTCCAATCATTGCATTCGGCCTGAGTGTAATGATAGGATGTCCCACTTATCTGTCAACTTATGCATGTTGTTTGAAGGGGACCTAACCTTTCAAACATCAGGTTATCGTTTCAAAAAAAGTGTCAAAATAAGGACTGGGTTGAGAGAAAGGAAAAGAAAGTGGTGACCTTATTTAATTTTCCTCTGACAATCTGTGGATATAAAATAGATATATTTTATAATAGATATAAAATAATGATCATAGGAAAGGATGTCTGTCTGATATCATATTTTTTCAGGAAAGTTTAGAATAAATAATACATTCAGAATATGAACTAAAGTCTATTTTCACACATGATGAAAGTTGAAAGTATGTTCAGCCCGACTGAAATCTGGACTCTCTCTCAGTCTCATGAATCTCTCAGAAACAGATGACTGTGTCAACACAAGTGCCCATCCTCCCCAAAAACAAAAAAAACAGAAGGAGCAAAATCTCTTGTCTTGGGGTCACAATGGTGACCATGTTTGGGGTCGAGGTTATGACCCCTTCCACAGAGCACGGATGGGAAGGAACGAAACAGTGGGCCGAGACAGGAAAGATTCTTTCAGTAAAAAATTCTCTCACATGCAGCAGAGCGACCTGAAGCTTGCCCGGCAACGGTTGCCAGGCAGATCGGACGACTTGATATCCTGACGGGGAGTCTAATCTCCTGTAGCCAAGCAAGTTGTTCACATGTTCGCTCATTTTTACTCTCTCTCTACCTTTTAGCTACTAGACTGCCTGCCTGCAATTTTCCTCTTTTAGAAACTGATTTATAGCTGAACTGAGGAGGCCTTATACTTTCTTAATCCTGACCAGGATAAAACACAGAGGTCCATTATCATAAAGTACAGAATGAATCAGTATAATGAGTGCATTGCAGAATCATGATTCACAGAAAGCATCCACACACTTGTTCTTCCACTCACAGAAATATAATAACACTTGAAGTCTGATTAACAAAAGCCATAAGAGCAAACAAAAATGTTTTGCTTTGTGGTTTTAGTGGAATAATCAGTAACTGAATGACCCGATCAGAAAACAGCAACGCTAATGGACTTTAAAAAAGCAAATAGTTTGAATTAAACTACTGTTAAGGTAAATAACATTTAAATGCACTTTAATCTAAAAGGGTTAATAAGCTTGATGTTTGTAGCAATCAGATCTTTCAGACACAAGTTCAGAAAAACAACTGAAAGAATAAATAAATGTTGATAAATGTAGTACAGTGTTTAGAGGTCTATAGGGGCCAGATCTTCAAGAGACATTTCTACTCATTCAAGATTTATGTTACATATATTATAATCTGAATTTAATGACCACATACATTCAACATTACAGATAAAAATGGTGTTTCACCAAACACCTCAGATATTTACCATTATCTTCTATTGCAATGAGAAAAATGTGTAACTCTTAATATTAATTAGGAATGATTTAAAAAAGAAACACTTTTCTTTGTGTTTTAATAATTCACACAGAGGGCTCAATTAAGACCTCAAGTAAGAACACAGGTTTAAAATTTAAAGAACTGCAATATTTCATTTTCTAACGTCCAAGAATGTCTTCTCTCACAATCTCCATCTCTCAAAAGAACAGATTCACTGGACCTACAGTAACACAAATGGCATTTAAATATTAAGCAACTCTGCCTGGTTACCAAATATGTGCGTACGAACATGCACTGACCATCTTACAGAAGCATTTCTGCTGGATTCAACCTTTAGAAAGACTTTTATTGGTTCATTATGTTGACTCAGTCACTTTAAATAAGTTAATAAAACAAACTTTTTTGCCTTTGAGACGGTTTATCTATCAGGATTTCAGCACCATGGATAGTGGCAGAATATTATTAAAATCGTTCTCTGCAGAACTGTGGTTAGTGCTAAACTAAACTAACTGTGTGTGTGTAAAAGTAAAACCTTAAATAAAACCTTCAAAATCAAATTTTTACTTGTTTTCTGATCAGTATAATAATGCACTGGATTTTTAGAAAATAAGCAAGTTGGTTTAAAACTGAGCAACAAACCAATTTGAGTAAAAAACTGTATTAACGTTGCGTCTAAACAGCAGGAGAGAGACACATGTTATAAGAGCTATTAGGATTATCAGCAGTTTCTACAGGAAACACAAACATGATTTCCTGTCATTAGCTCCTGAATTAATTCAATCAACAACAAAACACATTTAATGATGACATCCCACCTGTCCTGGATTAGAGGAAATATGATTATGAACATCTGCAGGGACGAGCCAGGATCAGATCTACTGCAAAACACCACAATCTCTCTCTTCAGGCCATTTACACTGAATCCTTCACGGTGCAGAAGAGACTGTGGCTGCCGGTTTAGACTTTTCACTGTCCTGAACCATTTTGAATAAATGTTTTACAATTACACCTAAAGGCACTCAGAAATGTGTTCCTGTATTCCTGTAGCTTAACTGGTAGAGCATTGCGTTAGCAGCGCAAAGGTTGTGGGTTCGAACCAAGGGAATACAAGTACTGATAAAATGTATGCCTTGAATTCACTGCAAGTCGCTTTGGATAAAAGCGTCTGTCAAATGAATAAATGTAAATGTTTACAGTGTGTCTCTGTGGTTCATTTTAGCCGGCGGGAACAATGTAACCTTCCTGCAAAAATAGCACGTCTACCTCATTGATTGATTTTCTTGTTTCACTTGCTTAGGCAGCAGTCATCACCTTTCAAACAATATTAGAAAATCAATTTAAGCCTTTAAACTTCATTTTGTGATAAAGATAGAAGATGCACCCAACCTTCCAAAAATGTGAAGGAACAGGTAGAGTGTGTCGCCTGCAACGCTACAAAAATTGGTTTAATCTCAGGAATTCAAGCACTGATCAAATGCATAGATTTAAATGCACTATAAATTGCTTTGGATAAAAGCATCAGTCAAATGCATGAATGGAAATGTTCATGAGAACCTGCTGAATACAGATTTTTCTCCTGTACACTTTACATAACAAAGAACTTAATTATTACAGAGCTAAAAGTTCCAGATGATTCATTCATGTTACAGCAGAGAAAGTGTTTCCTTTACTGTATCTAATATTTGTTAATACAACAGATTTGGAAAACGGTGTCTATCAGCAGATACGCCTGATATCAGATATCACATTAAAGTTTTGCAGAAGGGCTGTTCCTAGATTTTTGTCAAATACTGGAGCACAAGCTATCCAACACACAAGCCTGCCCTTATTTTGTCCCCCTACCCTTATTTGTGGGGGGCTCTGGGGTTGTGGCCCACTGGGTGATTTGTTTTGCAAACAGCACAATTCTGGTTGACGTTGACAGAAGAGTTTTAGAGTTCCTTGAGTGATTTGTCCAGCATTCAATTTTCTGATGGGTTGCATATGATCTCACAAATTTAAATTCTTATCTGCAACCTGCAGTGCGTTTATTTTTAACACCTTTTGTTTACTTTTTCATTGAACCAACAATGAACCAAAACTCAACAGCTATGACCACATCTAAATATCTAAATGTGATAATGTTGCTAGCACCAATTTCTGAAGGATTGAAAAGTTTCAAATGCGTTGAATTGTTACTTCAATAACACAAAGAGAAGTCTCTCTTCTCAACATACAGAGACGAAGATCTAACCAGAAGATTCAAGAGGGATTTTGGGTATTAGCATGTAAGGTAACAGATGGCATTGCTTTCTCTGCTCTCCAGTTGCTAAGGCAGAGATGTTATAAAGACACAACAAATCACATCACTGTAAATAACATTAATAATTACAGTAACGGAAATATACAATCCTAAACACTTCTGTGAAAAATGTTATGAATATGTATGAATATGAATATTTATGAATATGGCTCTTATACATCTTTTACTCTCATCAACGAGTCATGTTTCCAAAAACAGTGACACAAGAACAGCTAAGTTTACAGACATTACTTTGATATTGTTTGCACGTGTTCTTCAGTTTGAGGTTATTTAACTTGACGACATGGAAACTGTGGATTACACCTGCTAGTGTGAGGCAGA
The DNA here is from genome assembly GCA_036877625.1 of Ambastaia sidthimunki. Taxonomy (NCBI): domain Eukaryota; kingdom Metazoa; phylum Chordata; class Actinopteri; order Cypriniformes; family Botiidae; genus Ambastaia; species Ambastaia sidthimunki. The sequence continues at coordinate 4,961 of JAZGTK010013700.1, read as the reverse complement.
AAGAATTAGAGAACAATAGTGATATTCAGACTTCCATTCAGTGTGTGTGAATTCAGAATGAGTTCATTCTGCTCAGCTGATTGGCGTTTTAGACAGAAGGGGCTGAAAGCTGGACTGCATGGGGTTTACACACACCAAACTACCAGCCAATGCTAAACCCCCCCACCACACACAGCTTAAGACGCTTATAGTGGTCACCCTACAACAACAGAGCAGCCATTGGCTTCTTATCAGTTTTTTCATCAGTTTATAATCCATGAATTCTTGATTAAGTGTCATCTGTAATCTTTGTCTCAGTAAATAAAATTCAATATGACATCAATGGCTCCTTTTTGGCTCTTAACCAATGAATCAGAACGTTCGTCGCTAATTCTACGCAACCTAATTCATCTGTTATACGATTAGCGAGCAAATTGCTCTGATTCAGTTATTAAAAAAAGCCACTTTTTAGCAAAAAGTCTTTACGCAGAGCCGTGCTGTAACCTGCCGTTATACAAATGTGACATTTGCCGTCTGCTGCGACTCTCCTCTGAGACTTTAATCGCGAAAGAGGACGAAATCGTAGATATATCAGAGGAGTAAATTAAATCTGCAGACTGGCTCACGCTTCCCCTGAGACCTGTAAAACAACGACGGCATAAATCTGAGGTACTTTAGCCTTATTTGTGGGTAGATAACAGACTTCAAGCCTATTACCATCAACCTTATGAAAGCAGCGTTTCACAGCATCTCGCAAACAAAGCGAGCTCTGGTTTTCACGCACACATCTGCCGGCCCACCAGAAGCTGGGAAAGCTGCGTCTCTTTGCTATGGCTTACAGCACGAGAGTCATTTTGTCTGCCTTGAATTCACACGCCTGTGTTTGTTTACCGGCTGCAGCAGGAGCAGATGGGGTAACATCATCCATATTCATCACCCTGATCGCTGTTACCTTGACCCTGAAGCCGGGATCTTGCCCTGCACTCTGTCAAGGTTCAATAGAGGCACCCATGACTGCGGCAGAACCCTCAGAGAACCCTCATTATATCAGCGGCTGGGAAAGACGGGAGACGACCGCGTTTCTGCCGCCCCCACGCCTGCGATCTGCATTCCGACACTCGGGGTCTTCAGTAATGACTTTCAGAATGGAACATCTGCCCAAGGAAAACAAAGCACACAATGGCTTGACACCAGGCCAAGAGCAGAGGAAAGCTCAGGCCTTCAGCTCAAAGTTTTGCTCAGCATAATCAATTGAACACATAGACGAAGGGTTTGTGAGAGCGGAGAAGCAATGGTGATCCCACAACTTGATATCTGGAACGAGGAACATTTATTTAAATGTCACTGCAATATTGTCTTTACCAAAGTTAAGCTCAATCAGGAAGCAACAGAGCATTGCTATTCATGCATCTGACACTTTCATCCATAAAACTTACAGTGCATTAAAAAAAAATATATTATTATTTGTCTTGATTTTGCTTTTTACTGTATATTCTTTTAGATTTTATTGTCTTTGTAATTTATTGTCCGAGTCTTCTGCCCCATCTTTCTCAAAAGCAATTAAGATTTAAGAACTTCATTGTATTTAGCAAATGTGACAATTAAGGTCTTGAATCTTGAATTATCAGGTTGTGTGTCTCCGCTGACTCAAACCATGAAGTTGTGTTGCTAGCACCATGTTCTACCAGTTTGAGCTACAGGATGTGATTCACTCTTTTGGAGGAATATTGGCGTTTGATGAGGAGATAAAAGCTTTGGTTGTATCGCATTACAGCAGTTAATTTAAATAAACTCCTCTCTGGTTTTGTACAGCTGTCAGAGATATTTACGCTCCAAACATGCAGTAAAATATCTTTACACAGAGACAGTTGACCTCTCTGACTACAGGAGCAGGAGAAGATGACTCTGGATGTTCCTGCCAAAAAGAATGAATGCAAAGCCATAAACTAAAACATCATTTCCATCAACATTTCCATCAAGTGTTAATAATGAAAATCCCAAATCACTCAACTCATAAAACTCATAAGCAGGAAAACTATTTACTGTAAATGACAGCTTCCAGCAGCTATTCCCAGCTAACAGGAAATGTTCTCAAAACATTGGCTAAAATTCTCTAAAAGTTATCGAAAAGTTCTTCTAGTAATGTTAAGAAAATGCTTTTTTAACCTTATATATCATATACATAAAAAAGTTATTCTTTTACAACGTCAGTTCAACATTAACTCTGAGTAACATTTTTCTGCAAACACAGGCACAGCATTTAAATTTGAGTCACAGATCAAACTCTGTAATGTTAAACAATGTCCTTCTCTCTTGGCTTAAGTTAAGATCACTTGAAACCTCTTTCTGCTGGGACTTGACTAATTAACTGACCAAGCTATTCGTAATAACTGCAAATGAATTCATCTCTGCGTGTAGCATCGGCAGGAACAGCTCAGTCTTACGTTAACAATCTTCAACTTTTTTTTGGAATATGAATAATTTGCCGTCAATGACATCATGTTACATTAATGGGATCAGAAATTCTGTCTATGATTACAAGAAAATCATCTGGGGCCTAAAAAACAAAACATCATCGGCCATGATTCTCTGCTGCAGAGAGAAATAAAAAACAATAAAAACAATAATAATAATAAATGATATTGTTGAATTGTCTCTGATGCAGCTAAATGAAAAGAAAGCACAGATTCAGCTGTAATGTGCTGGCAGCTTAAATCCAGACGATTTAGCATCAGACCCGTTCCTGTTTTTTCATTTGGGAATCGTGAATGCCGCGCTACTCCACGTCAGGTAAACGCTGTGATTACTGAAGCAGTGCAGCAGAAACTGTCAGCTTTGATGGGATTCTGTCTCCCGAGGTTTTATCATGTTAATACATGACTGCTGTTACTCCACTGGAGGTTTACTTCAAACCGCCTCGTGAAAAGAACTGAGCGACACCAAGAAAGAAATTCACTCGTTCTATGTGCTAGAACAATTAAGATCTTTGAATTTCCTCAAATGTTCTTGATGTAAACAAATGAACCGATATTTTGAGTTGCGTTGCAGAAAATCTCTGTGATCGTTTTTTAAACGCATTACTTGTTTTATTGCTCAAAGCAATAAAGAGAAAACATAAAAAATAAATAAACATAAAAATAGCTTAGTACATTAAAAATGTATTAAGCTATTTGTCATTCTAATCATAATTGAACTGTATAATTAGGAATGTGGTGATGTAAAAGGTTTACAAAACTCTTTGCAATTGGATTGTGTGTGTTTGCCTTGAGCTGATCTGACCCGTCACGTCAAATAAGACTCTAATTGAAAAGACAACACATCATTCACAATGAATTATCCAGTTTTACTGTGACACCTAATAGTGAGTTATTACAGACAACTGACAGAGCATCAGTGATGTGTTGTGACATGAGGTTAAAACACATCTCTCTATCTCTCTCTCCTATCAAGTTTAGAAACTTAAATATTTGTAATGCAAAGCAAATAACTATAAGAAACAGAGCTTATCATTTCCACCGCACCTGCAATTTAAGCTCCGCCCATCTTCAAATAAGGAATGAAACAAAATGAAACAATAGACTCAGTTCCATTGAGGTTTGTTCAAACGTCGTCTTTCGAGTCTCAGCTTTTGTGAAATTCTAAAAACGCAGCGCAAAAAACTGAGAGCCTGTTCTTCATCATCAAAGCCGCTTTCCATCAAAAAGTTTTTGGAGGGACGACCGCGACAGGCCCTCCAGAGGTCACCTCTAAAAACAAGCTCTCAAAAACTGCACATGTTCATTTCCAGTCCACTCTCTTCAGACGCTCCAGTAATATCCATCACCATTCTTAGTTATATTAGCACTGGCACATTGCCACTTTTGATATACACCTTCAAAAGAGTGGAAGAGCGTTAGCCAGGCCTCTTTTAATATTTAAACACATCTACCCCAGATGTAAGTGCTTTCCAGCGCACAAATTACAAGAGAGCTGCTACTGTTGACAAGATCCTCATGAATATGTTGTTGCAAACAACAGTGATGGTCTACACGCCCATCCCCAGGTAACAGGGAACATTCTCAGAACATTGACTAATGAAAGTTCTCTCAAAATGATCAGAAAATATACTTGCAGTAATGTTAGCAGAACGTTTAACATTACAAAATATTTCAAAAACATCATTTCTTAGTTGTTAGGAGAACGTTTTAAAAACATCAGTTTAAAAAGTTGGAATAATGTTCTTATAACCACACAGTAACGTGAATGCAACATAAAATTGGATGTATTGGACATTCCTAACACTTTTAAAATAACGTTTTTAATACTTACTGGAAATGTTGTTACAACTTAACTGGGTCCCCATCACCTTTAACCTCTACCTGCATCCTGAAAAAAATTGAAATTTCTGCAACGTCTATAATAACATCAAAGAGTTTGAGTGTATCGGGGTTGATCAGTTAAAATCAGCCACACTTAAATTAGGCCAGTGTTCTGACTGGAGGGCGTCTCCTGGGACTCAACCATCCTGCAGTGAATTCTGGGATACATCTTGCTAACTATCAGGGAAAACGCTGACCTGACGGGATTCAAACACACACTCTCGCTTGCTCGCTTACGTGACGTACGTTTGATCTGTAGCTAAAACAACAATTCTCTGCATTCTGTCTTTTATATTACACAGTAAAAACGCTTTGTAACCTAAACACCTCACACTAACAGAAAAGATCAAAAGAAAAGTGCCTGTTTGTTTCTTCAGATAAAAATATTCTACAATCACTATAAATAGTGCAACTGTAACCTGAAGGATCTATTATTAACAATTAAAAATGACTTTGGTTGATGTAATTTAATATAGTCTTGATATTGTTGATTTAGATAAGATCAGTGACAAAACATGTTTTGTCAGACGACCGGACCACATGTCTTCCCGTTTCCAGAAGCTATGTTTACTGCTTTACACACACTGCACTTGTGTACCTTGTCTTTGGGTCTCAATGGATTGT
>JAZGTK010013699.1:0-14169 GCA_036877625.1 Ambastaia sidthimunki | reverse complement strand
AAAGACGCCTCAAAATAAATTGTATTGGGGTATACCCTGCTATACTAATTTACTACACTTTACCTCATACCATACTGTATGAGGACATGACACAAAAATAGGTCTATAGCCAAACACACACACAAAAACACACACACACACTCTGCTCTCCTGTTGCTTGATAATCTGATCTCATTTTAAACATATAATCCTTTTTTCTCTAAAAAAACAACAAGTTCCAGAAGCTATATATTATAAGCTACAAGCATCCAACTTGAGCCTCATCCAGATCATTCAGTCATAATGTCTCTGCAATTCAAAAGATACTGTAACCACAATGAATGGCCTGAGTTAAAAGAGATGCATATAACACACTCTAAACACACTCCAAGATTCTAAACACAACAGTGTCCCATCAATCTTATTTGCAAGTTAACTTTTATCTTACTGAAATAAATTTATGGTCTTTATACCCTTAAGGGACAAGATGCTGATATTGAGTAATTACAAACTTTAAAGTGACATAAAGACATTCTCTGAACTTTCTATTGAGTGCATAAACCAAAGAATGCTGTGTGTGTGTGTGTGTGTGTGTGTGTGCGTGTGTGTTTGTGCGTGTGTGTTTGTGCGTGCATGTGTGTGTGTGTGTGTGTGTGTGCGTGTGTGTACAGAAATATAAAACATGTTTAAAACTTACTTATGAGGTACACTAACTTTCCTGCAGCTCAACTCATGCGCTAGCAACAACAAGGTCATGGGTTTGATTCCCAGGGAATGTACATACTCATAAAAATGTATAGCTGGAATACATTGTAAGTAATTTATAGAAAAAAACTCAAGTCAAGTGCATAAATGGTCCTCACTATCTAAAAGTTCCATATATCATGTTTATCTCAAATTGAATAATGTCATTCATTATTTAATGTTTCTAATGGATGTATTCCTAAATAATGTATAATAGGGCAGGTGCAGGTCTCTGGAACTCTCCACCAAAGCTTGTATTCCACCTATTGCAGTCCAAGGCTGCCACAGTCTGCCAGATCTCAGGGGTGTTATGCAACACTACGGGCACTGTAAACAATTCTGTCTTGACCCGGGACTGAATCATCAACTAGGCCTGTTTTCAGCTGGTGACTCACACTGTGGACCTGAGAAGGTGGGGTTGTGAATAGCCTCAGTGAGTTTAGGTGAACAGGGTCCCGTGGTGCCACCAAAATCTTGCTAAAAACTTGATACAGTATAAAACCAGTAGAAAGTAGAGAAACGTTATTACTAACTACGAGGTTTGGTGAAATAAACAGATTATTTCTGATGTATTTATTTCCATGTATTACTTTAGTAATGATCAAAAGATCTTAGTATGACAACTAGTTAATATGGGAGGTCCTCACTATTATAGCTTGTAAGGTCTGTATGTTTGTGTGAGGACAGGGCAGAATGTCAATGAAATATGTTTCACACTAAATCTGATGTTTTGTCATCATTCGAAATCTGTTTTTTTCCACAATATTGATTTAAAACAAACAATCCTACAGAGAAAATGTGATTTATATTTATCTTTGTTTGTAATGAGTGTCATGATAGTCATTTCATTCTGTTAATGAAAACTGACACAATGAAGCAGAAACAAAATGAATTTCTGTGTAAATTGTTCATGAAGCCATTCTATGCAAATTGTTGCATTGAACTAAATGGAGATTTAAGCAAGAATGCTTTTCATGAACCATTTACATAGAATGAGGCCCAATGAGAGTGTCCAGATCCAGATAAGTCATGTACACAGATGGTGGAGGTTTGAGCTTTCACATTTTTGGCATTTGATAGCCTCCATTTTGTAATTTCTGAGGCAATCATACATCAGTACCTTGATATTTTCCACACTGAAACAGCAGGCGGCTATAGGAGGTCATTTGTTTGAAAGCACCATTAGTTTTTGGCCATTCTGTAAATCTGTGATACTTCCATCCAGGCTAGAGAAACAGGATTCCCTGTTTAACAAGGATAAATATTTTCTAGTCAATTATGATGTCGAGTCAAACTCCCTGTCTTTCAAATTAATAATATTTTTACATGCAGAGTTAAATGACAGTAAAAATAAGTTGATTTCTGTAATTTTACTGATTATATATTTATGGGGTTTGTAATGGGGAGAATGTGGCTTCTGACCGCCAATCATTCAAGAATTATTTGAATCCACTAGTGGGACAAGATTTGGCAGGTTAGCATGGTTCAGTTAGTCCCACGCCGGTAGATACTAAAACTAAACTGTTTTGGAACAAAAAGCATATTTTTTCCATTGATGGCCATTCAAAAAAGCCACGCTCAGGATAGCCACTAATGTGACTCTTGGGACTGTGTGTTTCTGTGTTGACTGCGCCATCAGCCAATCATGTTGCAGGAATATCATTTTTCCAAAGTGCAGATCCAGAGTGTTTAGTCACATGGTGTGTAACTGCCATCAGGATGAATGAGGATGCTAACAGATGAGATGGCTTTGTCCAGGTTTGATATACATCATAAAACTTTATTTAACATTTACACCCTCAGGAGCAACGGCCATCCAATTGGCTCTCTTTAAACTAGTTCTAGGAATGCACAAGTCTCTTCAATGTTTCACCATTGTTAACCGCTTATTCTGAGATCAGCAGCTCACAGGGTTGCCAAGTGTAACATTCTTCTGCAAAAAACGTTAAAACATTTTGAAAAGATGTTCATTGCTACAATGGCTGATTATTTCATTGGACATTAAGAATATTATCCTCTGTATAATAAACTCTGAGATCTGTTTATAATCCAGACAGGCAAACTGTACTGATGATTAATGGTGTCTCGTGTAGAAAGCTTTTATAAATCATTTTGGAGACACCTCCGGCTCCTGAAATTTGGGTCAGAGGAAACCTGTGAAATGCAGCAACAAAGAGCAGTTATTAAACTTCCTAATGCAGAGCTTTTTAAAACTTTAATGAAGACTTTACATGCATTTTAATAGCAATTCTTCTAAATAGAATTTAATTCTTCTACAAGCATGAAATTTCAATTATATCATTTATTGAGTTGTCAGAAGGAGTTTGTTTGTTGTTTGTTTGTTGAACAGTTGCTGTAACTCACTTTTATCCACACTGGATCAGAACACGACATCAGAACTGAACCAGTAAATACTCTTCAGTTAAGTGAACGTTCCAGGAAAGTTTTTGCTAAATCACACTTCATATTTCATTTTTATTGTCCCTGCATAAAGGAAATTGAGTGAGTGTATGTGTCACTGTATGAAATGTCAACTTAAAGTTATGCTGAAATTTTTAATTCACAATGCTTGAATTTCCTTCCCCTCCCAGCCAAAGAAATTCAAAGAAGTTTACACACACACACACACACAGCAAAATGAACTGCTGGATCCCAAAGTGGACAAAAATCACAACCCATTCTTTTTAAGAAATCTTTTTCTAGAGCTTTATTACCCTTTTTTTATCTTTGTAAGACTTTAAGGTCATAAATCTTTTGGTCAGTATGTTTTTTTCTTCATTTTCTTGTGGATGACACATTACATCATCACAGTGGGATCCATCAGTTGTCCTGGTTTAAACGTGTGGAGGCTTGTTGTGTTGGAAAGGGACATGAGCCCATCATAGCTGCTGTCTCTCTGAGTGTGATGTCTAAGCTTGTTTGAGCTCTGCCGCGTGTGCTTTCCTACTGACTCACTGTTTCCATTTCCCAAAGGAGAAATTGTCAGGAAACATGATATCCACTTAGGAAAATAGCAACAAATGTATGAGTGACACAGAGATTTAAATATTGTTGCTTATATTTATTTAAAATCAGTTCGATAGCAGATTTTTATGCTTAAAATCCAACTATCCAAGCAGTGGAGTGAAAAACGCAAGAACAGAAGAGGTACACGCAAATATTTATAAATGCTAAACGGGACGCTTTTCTCATCAAGGCATTGCCATTGTGAAGGAGACTTCCAGGTCTCTTCTAAATATCTATTTATAACAGCTTACTGCCACAGTGAACTGCCTGGGCAGCTGTGAACTCAACGTCTCTTTCCCCAAAGTGTGTTTTGTTAATCTTGTCAGATATTGTCTTCGCCTATATTAGTCTGACATGACATAACTTCTCTCTTAACACAAACACCGCTAAAGCGACTGTAAAACAAAATAGCTCCGAGCGATGCTGTTATGCCAGTCAAATGATCTCACACAGAACTATTTTTTGCCTGTATAAAAATTTATGAAATACAATATATCATTCACTGTAAGAAAGTGTTTTCTAATGGGACCTCAGAAATATGATTCATAACATCTAAATGAACTGGTTTAATTCAAGCCAGGATTATTATTTAACATGACTGAATCAGCCTGGAAACATTAATTCACGCTGATAGAAGTGTGGTTTTAACTTAACACATAAAGTGAGTTGCAGTAGCCATTCCATCTAAAACATTTTGTACTGTAAATTGTTATTTTTAAACTATAAAATTCCACTGAACAAACAACAGGCATGTGAGCAACTTCTTTCATTTCCTGTGAATCTCTGTTTTTTTCAAATCATCTGCCAAATTATGTGCCTTTTTTAACAGAACTTTTTGGAAGGCGGTTCACAGCTCAATGAATATTTATACAGAAAAGTTTTTACATGAGTGAGACTCATAACAATAAATTAATCCTTTCCTGTTGCGGTTTGTTCCAAAATTAGACTCTGTTACTCCAAAGAAAAGAAACAGGAAACAGGAGAAAGATGTTCACAGGCCCTGAATGACTGTATGAAAAGTAATGCTGGGCTGTACAAGATTGTACATGTATGCTGAAACAGAAATTACTCATAAACATTTCCAGATGAGAATCCTTATTAAAGTTTACATACAAGAGGTTACATCCTAAACGTTCTACACTCTTAAAAATAAAGGTATATTTCCAAGTTTACCAAAGAACTCTTTTCTCACCTTAAATATTGTTGGTAGTACAGGCGAATTATTCCTGGAAGGTCTGTCAGGAAGATTTTATTTCCAATTTAGTTCTGAATTTTAAAAGTAATCCTAAAGAACTTTGTTAGCTTGTTGAGGTGTGTTTAATTAGGGTGAAAGCTAAACTCTACCGGACAGTGGCCCAGGACCAAAGTTAAATAGCCCTGATATTTAGGGTTCTTGAGTTCCTTTAGTTCCTGGTTCTTTGGAGATGGTTGAAGGTCTTGAGATCAATGTGTTGGTTTCTGCGTTATTTAAAGCACTAGTATACACATTTCTGAACTTAAGAATAGTGATTTACAGTAGTTATGGAATTGTAGTTCAATAACATATAGTAGTTATAGACTTAAAAGTCTTTTGGTTCTAATCAAAACTATTATTTCATACAGGCAGAAGGTAGCTATCCAAGGTTGGCTCTTGTAGCTTTGTTTTCTGTGTATAGCACTCTCAGCCTCATCTCATCAGGGATACAGAACCGTATGTGGTTTGTTAAATGCATTGCAGATGAGTTTTATAGACATTAGCCATTGCAGTCCAATGCTAAAACAAATGAGGTTTCTTTGTTTAATAACTTGAAGATGATTTAATTCATTACATCACTGTCAATAAAAAATGGAGTACATGTAAATTCGGAAAAACTAAATCAGTCTCTTTAAAATATGGCCTGGGAACTTCCTCAGTTAAATCAAAATTGCAAAATCCATCCCAAAATGTACAATTTATGAGCCAGCTTGAAAAAAACAACTATTTTCCCTTTCCTGCTACAAAACAATAAATATCAAAATGGACATTAAGTAAATTGTAAACAGAGCAGATTTGACTGTTTGCTGAAGAATTCACATATTTTCCTGTTTTAGTTTTAACCATAAAGACACAGTACACCCAAAAAGTTAAACTTCACTTCGTTTTTTTAAACATCACTGATACTATATGATATGTTTTGAGGAATGTTAGATAGAAGCTGGATAGTGATTTGGACCTTTTAGCTCCACAAACCCAAAAATGTAAATTTAAGTTTTTATACAAAGCTTTTCTGTTCTCAAAGTTTTACAAAAGTTTGAGTGGCCACCATTCACTTTCATTGTATGGAAAGCTTAGACATTCTTCTCAAATGTGGGCAACCTATTTCTGAAATATTTATTCTGTTAAAATAATCTGAAATGCCAAAAACAATGTAACAATGTGATAGAGTTTTACTGTTTAATATATCTTTACTGTCTTGTCAAGACCCCATAGTGCCCAGTGAGAGCCAAAGACCAAGAGAACAACAAAGAAGAGGTTAGGAAAACCTCTGCATGAAGCTATGACTTAATTCAAGAACGTCTGGCCAAGTTCTGGTCAGAAGATGTGGGCTGTGTGGACAGGGCTTGGATCCAGTGCTTGGCCCCTACAAGCATTAGAGCATCTGCCAATCAAATCACTTCCAGACTTCTCAAAGGATGCTTGTGCTGTTTTTCCTAGTCATTGGAGCCCAGGATTAATACACACACACATAGACACACCTGTCACAATAAAACACAGACTTAAATGTTGAACTGCTCAACTCTATATATGTCAGTATGATTTCATCCACTTTGTAAATTAACATACTGCAAGGCAACTTCATTTCCAACCAGTTTTGCTTGCGTTTCTCATATTTATAGAGTTACTTCTGAAAAACCTTGCAGTCCATCCTTTTTTCCTGATACGTGAATGCACAACTCCACAGTTCTCTTTCCAAACTTATATTGAACTCAGATCTGCTGTTATCAAATGCTTTCACACATAAGAAAACAGACTGGCTAGAATGGTACAGTAAGTCCTTTGTCTAAGAATGCCTTCAAAAACAGGCATGTTTAGTTCCTTCCAAATCTTTTAAACAGGAGTAATCTAGTGTCGCAAAGAAGGCCAGAAAAGGAGCGAATGGAAAAGACTGAGAAAGAAATATACATACAGAGATGTTTATGGTTAGCCATTGAAAACTGCAGAATTTGAATTGAATTTGAATTAAGCAGGTAAAACAGGAAGCGATTCAAATTTACATTTTAGGAATTAAAAAATGGAATTATATTAAAAGACTAATTTAAAATAGTGTTTTAAACATTGTCAAAATCTATAATGCAATCTGCAATAGTTCCACAGTACAGACACACACACATTCATTAATATTTGACACACAGTGTGTGTGCGTGTGTTTAAATATTAATGAATGTAATAAACAAACATGTAAACCCAAATACCACATGCAGTAGAACTCAACAAAATGCACAACTAAGTTTTTTAATCCAAAGGTTTACAGTCCAAGTTCAGTTTTGTTACCTCTATTCACACTGCATGTATTAAAAAGGAAAGAAAAAAGGAAGTGAAAAAATTTTGGGTTATACCCAGAGCCACTCAGTGCTCTTTCTCCTTTATTTTTCTCTGTTCTCTGTTGCTGTTATTATTTTTAGGTGCTCATTATAATTCCCTCGGTGCTCAGTTCTCTTTCACCATTGTTTGTTTACATTACCAATTACTGGATTTATTTGGTATTTTAAAGGTCTGTGTTTTGTAAAACTGAATTTTTGCTGGAAACGTATCAACAAATTTAACGACCTACCAAAACGACCTGCTTAATATCAGACTTTTTGCTCCTTTTAAAGGTCACACAAATTAAAACGGCAATTGAATCATCTAGAGAGCTGAAGAAAAAAACAATATTAAACAATATCATGTCAGCAACAATACTCACCTCTAAATAGTCATTTTCATGTAATCATGTAATCTTCAATGATCCAGCCAGTCATAACACAGCAAATAAGTAAATCTGTTTAAAGTAACTGTGGCTTTTTGCTAAAATACAGTGATTTATGTGATATAAAGCTGTACTTTTGTAATAAATTGTGGTTTGAGGGTTCAGCCGCCTTTAACCCAGAAACAGTTTATTATGGTCTGTTAAACTGCTGCTCCTATCCGCAAAAACATGGATATGTTGGAATGTCAGTCAAAAACTGTGTTACACTGACACATTCTGTCAGCCACTTCAGCAGTAAAAAATACAGGAATCCATATATGAACCTCCACTGTAAATTATCACAGAACCGCATCAGAACATTTACAGTAATATTATATTGTGTAAATAACATTTACTGTAATATTATATTGTGTAAATAACATTTACAGTAATATTATATTGTGGATCACTGGACGCTCTTTTTAGTTATGAATTCAGTTGCGCTTGGCAGTGACCGTCTTTAATCTTAGTACACTTCAGAGAAACTTTGGACTTTGAAGTGCACACTACAAGTGTTACATGACAAAACGCTGACTTCATCCGGCTCTGACACACGGTTTTCACTCAGAGGAGAAATACAGTTTCACTAAATATACGTAAACAGGTGAAAGTGTTAGTGAAAGATGGTACTAAGTCTCATAAACTGCTTGGCGTCATAAGCTAATAGCAAGCATAAAAGACAAGCAATAAAACTCATAGCAGGTCCTCTTTTATCGCTAGTGATACCTGTGGACTGAACTATTATTCTAACTAAGAGCTAATAGATGTAATCGTGGTTCTTAAAACAGAATCGCTTTATATGCTCAGTCTGACCCATCTTAAATACTGGGTCATTTCTATAAAAGGAAATTTACACCATGAAGGACTCGCCCTCTCTCTCTCTCTCTCTCTCTCTCAATGAGCATGTTAGCACATGTTGCAGTAAACCTTCTACTGTGACCTCCATAAGCTTAAGCCACTTCAAGGCAGAAGAAAGCTTTCTTACTATTATACATTTCCAAGTCACTTTCAACAGAAGTTAAATAAGCACTCATAAACTCAACATTTCTGTCTTTTTAACAAAAAACACTTGTAATTTAATTGAAATCTGAATGAGGCAACTGTCTAGCTGCAAATACTGTATAAATAATATGTTTTAATGTGACTTTATTCATTTATTTATATGACAGTTACACATTTAAGCTGTTTCTAAGAAAGATACAAGATTTCTGGGAATGAGCCCTTTTTTACACAAAAGATCAATTTTGGGATGAAAATCTGTAAATGTTTTAAAATCAACAAATGATGGAACCTGTGGTAAAAGTGGAAATATTGACTCTGGCCCTTTAAATTATTGACAATAATTGCTTTGAATCATTCCCTCATACCGGACGTATGTTTTATTTCAATATTTGAAGAGTCTGCTGTTGTTTTTCCGTACTTAAATAAAATTAATAAAGCATTTTTTTATTTTACATTTATTTAGTAATTTATATTCTAATCAAATCTTAATCGTCCAAAAAACATCATTTATTCCTTTTTAGATTTTCTCTTACAGCATATTCTGTGACACACATATCTGATGAATACAACTGTAGTCAACACAAACACAGTAAAAACAGAGACTAGAGCCAAAATCACATCCACAGAATGATAAGAAAACCATGACATGTTGTAGAACTCAGAACGTAAATGTGAAGCACCTTTATGTCTGATCACATGCTCGATCCAGAAGACGGCCGTGTCTAAAGGCCTCATGGGTTGGTCTCTGTGCAGCCTGGAGACCCTCTGCATGTTTGTCCTGTAGGAGGAATTGCTTATCAGTTCATTGAGGGCTTGTCCAAAAGTATGACCATTTATCTCGGACAACCTGAGAATTATCCCCCCTCCTTTCTTTTGAACGCGAAGTAAGTTGTCAGACTGGTCGAAGAATAAAGGGATGCCCAAAATTGGAACCCCATGGTACATTGCCTCCTGCACTCCATTGGTTCCTCCGTGGGCCACGAAGGCCTTGATTTTAGGATGTCCCAGAAGGTCGTTCTGTGGCATCCATTCTACAATAAGAGTGTTGTTGCCCACAGTGGCTGGACGAGGTCCCAGATTTCTCCAGATGACTTTTTGCTGTAAACTTGCGAACGCAGCACCAATTGCATTTGTCATGTCTGTGGGGAGGCTTTTAACCAGCGTCCCCAGAGACATGATGACAAAGCCGTGGTCCCCGGAGCTCTGCACAAAAGCTTCGAGATCTTCTGGAAGAGGCTTAGAAGGTTTGCATTGAAATCCACCCATGTACACCACGTTCGGCATGGTGGGTCTCGGAAACTCGAAGACAAAGTCGACCCTCATGAGCCAGATATCAGCAGCTTGCGTGAGACTGACGATGTCCTTCTTTTCATCCAAGTATTTTTCTATCAGAACATCGTAATGTGGGCCGACAACAAATCTATTTTGGATAAAAATAAAGCTGTAAAATAAAAGGTTTTTAACCCTTTGAGTAAAACTCATTTTATCCGTATGACCAGTTCCTGGTAAAGGTACGTATGATATAGGAGATGGAGCTATAGAAAAATGTCCTTCTCCGCTGGTGGTCCATCGCACGTTGAGTACGAGGGGAAGTTTTAGATAGCGTGCCAAGACCACACCACCTGCTATGGCAGGATCTGTGAGGACCAGGTCGTACCGCTCATCCTGAAGTCTTTTCACAAGCATCTTGTCTTCGAAGATGGACGACAGCATATTGCAAGCTAAATAATGAGCTTTTGACAGCATGGAGAAAAGATCTGCTTGAAGCTTTAAGAAGGACAATCCAGAAGACTTGCCTCTCTCTATCTCTATGGTTTTCCATACATAATCGTCCCAAAAGTCCTCAAATTCATTTAATACATCTGGGATTGTGATGGAAGAGTAGAAAGGGGAGTTTTCCGTGATGTACCAGCTGGATTTGGGACGGATGACGGTGATGTCGTGACCCCTGGTGTGCAGCTCCTGGATCAGAACTTTCATATTGACCCAGTGACTGCCGTCCACAGGATACACCAGAACTTTCCCCCCGCTGCAGCCCAGAGTGAAAACAGACAAACCCCAGAATAATCCAATCATGACGAAAGGCCTCCGTTTGGAAAATGACATCATTGATCCTGATAAAAAAATACTGATTTTAATACCACATAATAATGCTACACGCATCTATGCCTACTGCTGTACGTAAACTATTCAGACATTTAACACAAAACAAGACTTTTTAAACAATTTAAAACATTTTACATATTACCATACAAATTAACAAAACTATAACAACAAACACAGCTAAGCTAACTGCAGTTACTGACTGACAAATAGCTTAATTTAATTGTTAATGGAAATGCATTAACCAGCAGGTGTGTAGAAATGCCACAGCTCCATTGATCTGAACCAATGAGTTCAAATTTCAAATGAGTTCCAAGTCCAAATATATTACTAACAGTCAAATCAATAATTAACAAGCAAAGCTGCACATTAACATGACACAGATTTACATTGATAGAGACACAGAAAGTTACAGTGGATTCTGCTAGCATCTGCTAAATAGAAAGAAGATGTGATCCACAACTTGGCAACACACACAGAACTGAGACATTGAGAGTTTGTGCCACCTGGCTGCCAATTTGTATAGTATCATCTAAGGTCAGTCATTCTTTTATAACCACAAGCTGACGCGGTATATATGTATGCAGACATCCAAACACACACGTTGTGAACTGTGTATACACACAGACTGCACAGGTCATACTGATGTCTTTGGCTGTAAATATCCAGGCCCTCAGGACAGAGTATGAAACAGAGATAAAGAATAAATGGATGAATAAAAGAAAGTGACAGACTGCATAATGGTAAAACATTGGGCTGTTTTTTCAGCATTTTGCCAGGATGATCAAAAATTCCCCCACAATATCTTCTATGTAAAAGTAAAATAATTGTTTGCTATATTGAGAGATGGTCCTTTTTTTTTCTCTATTTATCTTTTTCTCTATTTAGATCTATTTATCTTTTTTATCATGAACTCTGTTTCTGAAAAACAAACGGCTAAACACAGAGCCCCCAAACTCCAAGAAAATGAAAGACATTCACAAAAGCATCACGAAGTAAATCTAAGAGCAGGTCACCAAAGACAATCAATTCGCAAATAAGGGCTACAGGCTCTTACGAGACTGTTTTAAAGTGCCACGTCGCATCTTGACGTGAAAATTGTATTTGTTTCTCAAATTGAGCATCAAGTTGTCTCTCGAGGGCTGTATTCACTCACCCGCTGGCAAAGTCTTTTCTTTTCCCGATCAGTTTAATATCATCTTTAAAAACACACAGATCCAAATACAAAGCAGAAACAGCATTGCGTTTATTACACAATGTCTTTGTGCAAGCTGGTCACCACTGCATGCGATACAAACCACTGAAAATATTGACACGATTGCTGCGAACGGTCCAATAGCGAGAGGCTGGAGTACATAATACATAATAATGTTTCCATGTGCAATTACCCCTAAAGAGTCATGAAAAAACAATAATATATAATAATAATAATAATAATAATACATTTTGCATGCATGACTGTCTCATACAAAATGTTTGCATGTAATTTTTAAATATATGCTAGTGGATTTTCAAAACTTTTTTCTAATGCGTAGCTGCATGATGCCACTATTGGTTAAGATCCATTTTTTTCACACGAGAACAACATCCATCTTAAAGTTCGTACAGCAAAATACTCCTATATTTATCTTTGAGCATAAATATAGAATTTCAAAGGCCCTAACCCACGTTTTGTTTTTACAAAAATGTTTATTATACATTGACTTTGCTAAAATAGGTTTGAATGTTTATGACTGATGGATTAGATGCTGTTTGCTGTTTTTAAAACCAAGATTTAAAAAATCACATATTCAAACCTGTTTAGTATTACATTCTAAACTGAGAAATAATCATTTTATCAATTATGAACTGCACATTCGAAGTCCAAAACAAATAAATTAAAGTCTAAGATAAATAAATAAATGTCAGATTGAACATGACCCATCGTAATATGTTATGACATTGTTTGTAACAAAACAATGCACTCTGTAGACATCGCAGACTTGTGGAGGGGTAAATACAGTTGTGCTAAGAGCGTGTTTAAAGTTTCTAATTTAGTTTGTGTCATTTTCAACATGATGTCCGGAGACCTCCAGTGATGTCAATAAACAGAGAACTTTTGGGAACGTTTCTATACACACGATCCAGAGGGTCAGGAAAAGCGGAATTAACACCTTGCCAGGAACTCGAAGCTTTCTGATCTTTTATGTTTTTTTTTTTAAATTACAAAGCATCTTTATCTCAAGAAACAAGATCAGCTGTTTCCCATCAGAGACTTACTGCGGCACTTTAAGTGATTGTAGTTGTTCTGAAGGAGGAACTGAATCATCAGTTTTATACACACTGTCAAAGATCTGGAACCTCCAGGATTAAGGACAATAATGAGCAGCATTAAAGCCCGCAGGATTTAATAAACTGCGTGTACTGCAGTCAATCCATTATTCCATAGCTTGGTTTTCATAGCACAAAAATGTTTTTGGAAACGCTTTGCACAAAACCGATGTTTTTAATTCCCGGTTTTTGTGGTTCAGGCAAATTTATAATCTGATATGCCGTCTGGGAGGCTTATAGATATAAATTAGAAGTGTCTGCATTTAATATGCATTTCAGCTAATATACTATTATGGGCGAATTCCAATCGGAAGAGAGCATCACTTATGAATGGGAGAGCCCTTGATGTTTGTCTCATAAAGTGGCTGTTTTAAATACACTTGGCAAACTGAGCAATGAAAAACAATGGGGACTGTTCGTGTGCTTATCAAGGGCACAAACATGCCCTTGAAGTTAATACTAAAGTGAAAAATGACCCATACCACCAAGAACAAGCAATGCTATAATTTTTATTACACCTTTGTGGTTGTCTCCATTCGTCAGTATTTTGTGTTGACTGGATCTTAAAATTTACATCTGAACTTTATTTATTCGTGTTATTAAAGAGACTGAAAGAAAATTTCCAGTTACTTTATGAGAATGCATAAATTAGAGTTTAATAGAAATGTATACTTTTCATATATACGTCTATCGCCACCTAGTGGTGGAATATCAGAAGCGCAGTCTCTCAATCCCATCCTGCACCGCGATCACCGCGCCGACTCCGAGTCCGAGCTGTCTGCTGCCAGCCAGGGGCGGACATGTTGGGGCGGCCTGCTAGAGGACATTACCGCATATATTTCTGATTTCACCGGAGAAACCTACGACAAAGCAAAGACGGGACATCATGGATGCCGTCAACGCTTTTAATCACGAGGTTTGTGGGCGTTAAACATGCTAAAATGACTGTAAGATCGCGGCTTAAAGAGCACAAACTATAAGTGTCTTACAATGGCCATGAAGAAGGCCTTGCTATTTAAAATACGCAGTTGCATGGTGCCAGGTTGTGTCTGGCTTGTCA
>JAZGTK010013698.1:0-14170 GCA_036877625.1 Ambastaia sidthimunki | reverse complement strand
CTGATCAAGAGGCAGTAATCGGGGCTCCTTCAGCTCTACACTTTGTAAGATGCTGGAGGAAGGCCAGACTCAAACTTCTTCAGACCTCTGAGCAGGTTTAGGGGCTGGCTAACCGTCGTCAACGATCTGCACCTACCTTATGTCCGGGCCAACGGGTGTGGCTATCCACTAAGAACCTGCTGCTGAACATGGAGTCCCACAAGCTGACTCAACAATTCATCTGACCATTCTGCATCGCAAGGGGAGTAAACTTACTTTCCTACCATTTATTTTTACCTAGATCTCTAGAATAAACATAAGAATAAATCCCACCTTCCATGTGTATTTACTTAAGCCTAAACCTTACTTAACCTTTACTTGATGAATATGAATTTCATATTCATCAATCTGATCGTTCAGGGAGGAACGTCAGGAGCCGTTCCTAGAGTGGGGGTACTGTCAGTGTTATGGCTTTGTTTTGACCACTATAGGTCCCCCTTGAGTTTTTGTTAGTTTTCTTTTTTGTGTCTGTAATTAAGTTCATTGTTTTCACCTGTGTGAAAAATGTAAGTTGCCCAATTCCTCAGTTCTTTGCTCAGTGTTTCTCTTGCTATGACCAGGCCTTAGTTATTTTCTGATTGTTCAGTTTGGGATTTATTTCTACATACTGCCTGTTTTTGGTTATGGCATCTTGTTTCATTTTTGCCAATTTAAACCTTTTGGAATTACTATGTTTTTGAATTCCTAGAGACTTTTGCATTTTCTACCCATTTTTTACCCAGTTTCTTTTTTGGATTTTTTGGAATTTCCCTTTTGTCTTGGTTTTTGATGGTTGCATTTAAAATAAAACTTACAAAGATAAAACCAACATTTAACCTGAATCGTGCTCTCAATTTCTGCATTTGAATCCACAACTCCAACGCGTCAGTCTCTCACACCAGAGACCTGAGTTTGAGTCTTCTGACACAGATATTTCTAATCCATGTCCATTTATTTAAATGGTCCAAATGTGTTTTAGTTCCATGCCTTATTTGCAGCAGATGTCCTGCTGTGTGGCTCCCTTGCTCTTGGCACAGTGAAGCAAGACAATCTGTCTTGGCAATGCGATTCAGTTTGCTCAGTGCCCGCCCAGGCCAAATGAGTTGGGAAGGTCGGTGATAAAATCTAGAGCTATGTGGGACATGGGCGTTGTGGTGTGAGTATTCGGTCTAGCCAACAGCCCATCCGTCTTCCAGTCCTTCACGAATGACGTCTTTCGAGACATGGTCGATAAATGGGTAATTGTATACATTGATGACATACTCTGTCAGAACATGTCTCTCATGTCAGAGCTGTGCTGAAACGTCTTATTTAGTACCAGTTATATGCCAAGGAGGAGAAATGTGAGTTCCACCAAACCAGCACTGCTATGCACTATCCAACTATGGATAATAAAAAGGTGAGAGCAGTTCTCAAATGGCCCCAACCACACACTGTCAAGGAACTACAACACTTTCTGGGATACGCCAACTTCTACTGGCGGTTCATAAGGAACTTCAGTTCGGGGGCAGCACCTACAACCACCTCAACTAAACGCCAATCTTCAAAAATCACCTGGAATCCTGAGGCTCAACAGGCCTTTGACGAGTTGAAGGTGCGATTGATCATGGCACCTATCCTCCAATTTGACATCCAAATCCCAACCTTCCATTCCTCGCCAAAGTGGACACTTCGAATACTGGGGTAGGTGCCATATTGTCTCAACATCATGGTTCACCCCCTAAAATGTATCCTTGTGCTTAATTTTCCCGCAAGCTAACCCCAGCCGAACGAAACTATGACGTGGAAAATTGCGAACTCTTACCTATAAAACTAGCACTGGACCACAAACCACAAAAACCTAGAATATCTACAATTTGCTAAACGCCGGAACCCGAGACAGGCTAAGTCGTCCCTCTTCTTCACACGCTTCCGCTTTTCCATCACCTACAGGCTGGAGTCCAAAAACACCAAAGCTGATGCCCTCTCTTGCCAGATTGAGGAAGCACATCACCCTTCAACCTCTTGGTGGTGTAATTCAATGGGACATCCTAACTAAAATCAATGGTCTCAACGAGCAAAATCCTCCACCTCCGGAATGCCCCACTGATCTGGTAATTGTTCCTGAGTCTCTACGCCACCACCTATTGAAACAAGTGCACGGAGAACCTAGTTTGGGGCACCCAGGGATTACCGCCACCATCCAACTCCAATCAATTTTGGTGGTCCAATCCAAAACTGTCGCGCCAAACCTCAAAATCCCCCAGACAACTCCTGGCGGGCCTCCTGCAACCATGGGCATGACTAGATACTCGTAATGTCCGCTGGTAGTGAAGAATGCTGTTTTCCACTCGTCCCCCTCTCTGATGTGGATGTGGTTGTTGGCATTGTGTAAATTAATTCTAGTGTAGTATCTTGTGTAGTTGTTCTAATGCAGCGGTGGCAGCAGTGGTAAGCACTAGTGGTAGGGGGTAGAGGAACTTAATGGTAATATCATTGAGGCCTCGATAATCTATACAAGGGCGCAAGCTGACGTCCTTTTTCTTCACAAAAAAAAGCCGGCTGAGGCCGGGGAGTTAAACCGGGGTCTGATAAACCCTTTTTCTAGTTCCTCCTGTATGTAAGTTTTCATGACTTGGATTCGGTTTGTGACAGGAAAAATATTCTTCTCTTAGGGGGTGTCGTTCTGGGAATAAGATCAATTGCACAGTTAACAGAGCGGTGAACTGGGAGTTGCGCTTCTTTGTTTTTGCTGTAAAGTAGGGCAGGGCGAGCTGGTCTCAGCTTGGGATGGATCACCTATTCAAAGGATGGGTGTAACGAAGAGTCCAGAGACTGCGGATCCATAAGCAAACACTTTATTGTCGTGGTCAAAGCCAGGCAAGGGTCAAAACCAGCAAACAATATAATAGGCAATCCAAACTCGTAGTCAATAAACAGGCAGATAATCAGGGCAGGCAGCAAACAAACAGAATCCAAAGAACAGTCCAGGTAATACACGGGGATGATACACAGGGAAAACCGCTCAGAATGTTCACCAAGGCAAAACAATACTTCGCAATGATAGAGAGTTTACGGAGGGTATTTATACCGTCTTTGATGAGGAATAGTAAACACCTGTGGGGGGCATGGCCCAGATACGGGGCTTATGGGAAATGTAGTTCGTGACAATGGGTGACCAGGGTCAAACACTGGTCCTGACAAGAGGGGTCCCACTGAGTTATTTCTCCCTCCCTCCAGGATATGAGGGGGTTGTGCATGCGAAGCCAGGGTAAACCTAGAATGAGACTATGGATTGGTGAGTGAATGACATAAAATTGAATGTTCTCTGAATGCAGGGCTCCAATTTGTAGTTTGACCTTCTCTGTGATGAAACGGACCTTCCCTGCTCTTGATATGTCAAATTGATATGACAAGAAGTTATCAGCTGCTCCTATTAGTGCTCCTATTAGTGAGTCTATTAGTGGTTTTGTGGTGAGAACGTTATCCGAGATGGTTATTTTAACTGGTAATTCCATTGTGTTAGTGTGCTGGGTAAACAAGGTAGAGGCACTCACTGTGGAGGAACTAGTAGCAGGGTGTACAGGGCAGGTCGACTTCATGTTGTTAGCTCGTCCGCAACAGAGACATAGGCGGTTAACAAGACGACATTCGCGAGTCAGGCCCACTTGCATGGGTTCCGAGGTGTTTGGGTCCTCGGGTGCACATCGGGACTCGGTATGAAGAGGATGTCATAAGCAAATCAAATAATCTATCTAGATGGCCAGGTCAATGTATTTCCTCAGATCTTAGCCCTCGTCTCGGCAGGCCAGTTGGGATTGGAGTCCTTAGTTTAGGTCCCTCCGGAACAGTAGTTTCAGCGTGTCCTCTACTCAATCCATTTGGGCTGTGAATGTACGGAACGTTAGAGCATAGTCAGAGGCGGTTCCTCTCCCTTGTGTCAGAGAGAGAAGTTGTTCTCCAGCACTTTTGAAGTGCTGTAAGAATAGCCCAAAGGTGGGGAAAAGGGAACCATCTGCTCTCCAAACAGCCGTCACCCAGTTCAATGCCCTCCTGGTCAACAATGAACAGACAAAGGTGGTGTGGCTGGAGTCTGTGGGATATAGATCCATCATGAAGAACCCAATCACAGACAGCTTTAAACAAAAACATATTTAAACAACAAAAACCCACGAGGGGGAAGAAACAAAAACAAACAAGACTTAAATTGTTACTGAGCTCTATGTGATAAGAAACAAAACCAGATGCAACATGCACACAAAAAAAAACAAAAAAACACCAGCACTAGAAAGCAGACACAAGGGTGTTAAATAAGGAAAAAGAACAAGGAGGGTAACAGGGCAAACAGGTGAGGGGCATGAACTAATAATAATAAAGACAAGCAACACACAGATCACATAAGACACAGGGCATGTGTTAGATCCTGACTCCAAGATACAAGAACCATGACTAGGACTGAGTCAGGACCCAAACAACATGCTCTGAAACAAAAACAGAGCTGTCAGGATCCTGGCACAAAAAAATGGTGAAAGATCCAAACAAGGAAGCAAGGACCCTGACGCACTCAATGTCAAATCCGCAATTACAGCAGATGAGCGATTATGAATTAGACAAGTGTGAATGCATTTGCATTAAAAAACAAAAGGGAAAGATTGTGCAATATCAAAAATGTTTAGCATTATGCTAAAATGTCCTAGTATTATGTTAATTGATGCTAAAACATGCTAGTATCATGTTAAAATGTGCTACATCATGTTAAAGCATGCTAGCATTATGCTAAATCATGCTAGTATCATGTTAATTGATGCTAAAACATGCAACATACTAAAGCATCATACTAAAATGTGCTAGCATCATGCTAAAACATGTTAAACATGTTTATTATTATTATTATGAAACTGCCTGGTCACAGCAGTGTGATGTAATAGCTGAAATTAACAACATTATGCTTGTGTATCATCTCTGTTTGTAACATTCCACAGTCCCTGAAATTTGTCACAAAATCACATTAACATTTACATTTAGCAGACGCTTCTATCCAAAGCGACTTACAATGTGAGGAAAACAAAGAAGCGATAACTCATAAGATGACAATAAACAGAAATAATCAGCCGTACATAGATACAATTTTACTCAGAGTACAACATTTCAATGCTTGATGTGATGCTTGTTGGGAGAGAGAAGAAAGGGTTAGTTTTTTTTTTTTAGGGTTATACTTGTGTCAGGTATGTGTGAAAGATCAGGTTACACATTACATTTAGGCATTTAGCAGATGCTTTTGTCCAAAGTGACTTACATTGTGAGGAAAAAAAAAAGTGATAAATCACAAGACGACAATTCGTATAGCCGTACATAAATACAATTTTCCTAACATACAATACTCCAGTGCTTGAGTGGATTCCTGTTGAGAGAAACAATTTTATTTCATTTTATTTCATTTTGTTTTATTTATTTTTTGAGATGAGGGTTTGACTGGTGTTAGGTGTTCCCGAAAGGGGTGGGTTTTTAGTAGTTTTTTTGAATACAGTGTGGGATGAGGCAGACCAAACAGAGTGTGGAAGATCATTCCACCAGCGGGGGATATTAAATGTAAAACTGCGAGTAGGTGATTGTGTATGTTTGGAGGGAGGATGGTATAACTAGACAACGTTCGTTTGCTGCCCGTAGGGATCTGGAGGGAGTTTATATGTGAATGAGTTGGTGAAGGTAGGATGGTGCAGAGCCGGTGGTGGTTTTGTAAGCAAGTAGTAGAGATTTGAACCTTATTGTTTTTAGCAGTTCCTGAATACAGTAAAGTTATATCCAGTGGGGGGTATTGAACATAAAAGTAGGTGAGAAGGTGATTGTGTACTCTTAGAGGAGGGTATAACAAGTGCTCTTTGCTTATATCCAAGAAAGTTACAAATTGCAGCTTTATTGTGCTACAGGAGACAGGCCCTGCCGGTTAAGTCTGATTAGTCCTAATTATCTTACGAACAATAAAAATGTGCAATTATACCATATGTTTTCATTGTCTGACAATCTTTCTGCTTTTATTTTACATTATATGTAGGGCTACTTTGAAGCAATGCAATATCTTAAAAAAAGTGTTATATAAATAAAATTGGATATGTCATAGATGTCCTCAAATGGTATGTAGCATCTACCTCAATAATACTGCAATACCTCAATAATGCATGCAACAATAGAAAGTTTACAGCACTAAGAGAAGCATCTGAATAGAGTGCATTGGGTACGATAGAGATGTCACACCAAGTGTGAGATTCTTTATCCCAGCTAAGGAAAAATCTCCACCACTGTTAGAAAATGGAAACACCAGAATTAAGAATTACATACATTTATTAAATTACAGTTTTAAAGACACAAATTAAAATTACACCAGTAAAAATAATGCAACACAAAAACCCATTAAACTCTGGCATACACTCCCACCTGCACATTTATCAATAGTCCAGTATCACATAAGCATCTAGCTAGACATTAAAAATACAGCCAAAACAGTTCATAATGAAAACCATATAGTTCATAATGGAGACCATCCAGTAAACACAATCCCAGCAAACAGTTAACGTAATCGTCGCAGCAGGGGAGGAATAGAGCGCACGTAACCAGTCCACAATGCCCGCTTCCAGGCCCGCTTCTTCCAGGCTGATCTCTTGCTCTCCGCACCACAGGCTCTTTCTCCGCACAGCTGCAACAGCTCCTGTCTTTAATTACAATGCGCGTTGGATCGACTTGCAGCTGGATCAACTTCGTCCTGCCAGCCGCCTGCCCGTGCCACTCTCCTCCTCAAAAAAAAAAGAAAAAGTCCTTTTCTCATTTGTAAATTAGAAGCCAGGTGTCCCCAATCTCCACAAACGCCAGCACTAAACAGAGGGGGTAATCAACTTCCTATTATAGTGTTCAGCTGTTTACATTTACACAGTCCCAATCCAAACACACACACACAGCAAAAATAACAAAAAACCAAAGTGTCACAAGAAAATTCCCCCCAAACCACACAAATCAGACATAAATCCAATTTCGAAGAACAAACAGGAAAAACAAAAATAAAAAGGGTCAGTGAAATATAACAGCCAACAATTAGATGTCCCACCTTTGACAGAGACACTCTTATTTCTATTGGTATGCAATGTACTCACAAATCAATGTTTTTGACCCCAGATCCAAGCTGGCCGAGTGAGATCCTGAGGGGGAACAAAAGGACGCGACCCGAGACGGCGGCCCCGAGGGAAAGGAGCCAGCGTCAGAAAACAGGCTGAGAGCCCTTGCACACTGCACTCCTCTGCCTAGCATCCTGCTCAAACGCGCAGCGCCGAACTTTGTCCAACACATTAACTGCCCCACCAGGGGTGAAAGGACACTGGACCACTGTTACACCACAGTTAAAGACAGACACAAGGCACAATCTTGCCCTCTGTTTGGGAAATCTGACCACACCGCCATCTTCCTCTTGCCAAAATATAAACACAGGCTCAAACAGGAAGCTCCGGTTCGGAGGGAGGTATCATGCTGGATGGACCAATAGAATGCTGTTTGTTGACTACAGTTCAACGTTTAACACCACCAAGCTGGTCCACACTTACCACCAAGCTGGGGCACCTGGGACTCAGCCCATCTCTTTGTCAGTGGATCTGCAATTTCATAACTGGCAGACCACAGGCAGTCAGGATGGCCGGACATGTCTCGGCCTCACTCACCCTCAACACTGGAGCCCCCCAGGGCTGTGTTCTGAGCCCTCAGCTGTGCTCCTTGTACACGTATGACTGCATGGCCACTACCGACTCCACCAACATCATAAAGTTTGCTGACGACACCGTTGTGGTCGGACTGATCCCCGACAACAATGAGATGGCCTACCTGGAGGAGATTAGGACTCAGGAGGACTGGTGCCAGAAGAACAACCTCCACCTTAACATCAGTAAAACTAAGGAGATGATAGTGGACTTCAGTAAACAGCAGGCGAGGAACTACCAGACCCCCATCATCAACGAAAGCCCAGTGGACAGAGTGGACAGCTTCAGATATCTCAGCGTTCACATCACACAGAACCTGTCATGGTCCTGTCACATCAACACCGTAGTAAAGAAGGCCCGGCAGCGTCTCTTCCATTTCAGACGCTTGAGAGACGTTAGACTGCCTACTAAGGTGCTCAGGAACTTTTATTCCTGCACCATAGAGAGCATCCTGACGGCAAACATTACCAGGATGCTCTTAAGACGAGCTCTTAAGACAGACGAGCTCTTAAGAGGGTGGTGCGATCAGCTGAGCGCATCATTCGTACCAAACTCCCTGACCTGCACACACTCTACAGCAAGCGGTGCTGGACCAAGGCCAGGAAAATCATGAAGGACCTCAGCCATCCCAACAACAGTCTTTTCTCACTGTTGAGGTCAGGGAGGCTCTTCCGCTCCCTAAAGACCAACACTGAGAGACTGAGGAGAAGCTTCTTCCCGCAGGCTATACGGTCTCTCAACCATGTCTCTACATAGGACTCAATAACACACAGACATCTGCACATTGCACATTTGTTCATTTGCACATTTGTTGTTATCATTGCACATTTGTTATTATTTGTATTATTTGTATTATATTTTTATTATATAACACAGCCTGTATTGCAACACAGCACCCCTGAAGTTAGCCTCCTTTAACATGTAAACAATAAGTTATATATCGCAAATATTAACAAAATAATCATTTAATCATAGTATTTTACAGTTACTCATATTATCATTTATTGAAAATAAAAAAAATCTAAACTATATTTCTTTTATATGTGTTTGTGGGGCGCCGGACTATGTAGGTATACAAACTTTTGAAAAGCATGTGATTTGAGGCTAAGCTCTAATTGGCTTATTTTAAATTGTCCTTGGGGTGCAGCGCTCTGCCCTCCACTCCCCTTTTGTTGTTAGAGCGAATCAATATTGTTTTTATATGTTTGGCCTCATGTGATTGGACCGTTCTTAACGGACCTCCGAACGAGCTCAGCAGCTGCGCGTCAGTTGACTGACAGGTACTGATGAATGTGGAAGCAAGCGCAATCTCGAGATGAAAGAAAATTTGTTTTTATCTTTACAAAGATACCCGTTCGCGAGGCGTTCGGATGAAGAAAAAAAGGGTCAAGGATTTTGGACCAGATCGACCGTACTTGCACATTCAGCAGCAGTCAAGTGATCACGGTCACGCCTACACTCGGGGCTTAACAGTTTTATTTATTTTTTTATTTTTTGTCAGTTGTTTGCGCCCCCCCAAAATTTTTAGCACCAACCGCCACTGTGTAGGAGGAGTTAAAAAAAGTAGGTTTTCAATTACGTTTTAAGCATTTTTCATAAATGTTGTTATATCCTTTGGCTATTAGGTGGGGCTGGCACAAAACTTTGCTGGTCACCTTAGAATATGGTAATGATGAAGCATATAAAGTATTATAACAATACACAGTTGGGTTTGTTAAATACTGCATTTTATGATAAAATTAAAAATAGGTGACACCCAAAATGGCCCACCTTTGAACATCAAATATTGTTTGACTCAGGATACCTCAAAGAATCTAAAGAGACCACTTTCATAATTTATCAAATCATTCAAAAGGTATAAGAAATAAAAAGAATTTAACAGGGGTGGCGCGAAAACCATAAAGTAACTGATTGCAGCTCTAATAACAATCTCCAGTTACAAGATGGAATGTATGCTGATGTTAAAATGTAAAAAAACAAATGTTTAAAGCTGCTGTTCATAACTTTGAAAAATGGAAAGGCAAGCGATGAGATGTATTATGAGAATGCTTGGCTAAAGAGGTGTCTTTAGTCTAGATTTGAACTGTAAGAGTGTAGCTGAGCCTGAACATCATCAGGGATATTATTACAGAGTTTAGGAGCCAAATGCAAAAATGTTCTGTCGCCTTTAGTGGACTTTGTGATTCTAGGTACAACCAGGAGTCCAGAGTTTTGACAGCATAAAGCACGCATTGGCTTGTAGCACGAGAGAAGATCCGTTAGGTACATAGGGGCTAACCTGTTCAAGGCTTTATAGGTAAGCAGTAGTATCTTACAAATAAGAGAACAGGTAACCAGTGCTATATACCTTCTCCATTACGCATATCATTTGAAATGTTCCATTTTTAAGGTTTGCAACTGACACAACACCACCTATTGGCCGATCGCCACAAAAATTATAGATGCTACTTTCGTATCACAAGATGGATGAGCTTACTTAGTTTCGTGATCATATGAGTTTTTTTTAGGAAATATACACATTTATACACCTGGCCATGCAGCATTTTTTTAAAACACCCGTTATAGCTTTCGAAATAGGTGGTTTTTGATAATTACTCACCTAGAGAGTCTAGAGAATTGTACTGCACTTGTTTTACTGATGTTGAGTGAAAAACTTGTAGTAAAACTGAAGTTTTTCTAATAACCTAAAATATTTGTAGACTGGTTTGATTGACAACAGTGGTTCTAGAGTCTAGAGTTCTAGAGTTTGTCTACCATTACATGATATGCGATCATTAATGATCAAACAGTGACAAACAGTGGGTCCATTAACATGCTCTGGATTTTAACGGAAGACTGTTGTCTTTATTGATTATTACTTTCTGACTGAAATGTTTATAGTGGGGGCTTTTTTTCCATTGATAAAAGTTGGTTAAATTAAAGAGATTGGCTTTTTGAGAGTACTTGCATGTCTGAAGTATACTACAGCCATAAGCAGACTGCTTAGGGATAGGATTGTGCCACCCCCCCACCCAAGCCTCACAATGACATTAAGCTAATTTTTGTAGCAAGCAAAGTGGGTTTGAGTTCCAGGCAAAACTGATCAAATGACTGAGTGCACCATAGTTAGCTGTGAAATGATAAAAAGGAAAAAAAAGCTGATGATATAATAGCCTTTATTTATTACAAAGAAACTTTTTAGACAAAACACTTAAACAGTTAAAACTCAAGTTATTTTCAGTAATATAGGTTTCAGTGCAGCTTTCAAGAAGTTCAACACAATAGCAGATAGTGCCGAGTGTCCCATTTTGTATTCATGTCTATGAACAGTCTAAAGTGAGTTTGTCTCCATTTGCTTCCTCAAATCAGTACATCAGTCCACTCCAAAAACACTCACAATAATAGCAGTCACTGTAAGTGCATGGTTGTACGTGAAGTGCTGACCCAAGTTACACAAATTAAAGTTGCAACATGAGTATGTGAAGGTGACATTGTTCCCACGGAGAGTATAACTGTTGGATTTAACACAGTCACTCATGGCCATGCAACCCTTGGTGAAAAGAACAGAGGTACGTCCAAACCGGCCATCAGCAGAGAAGCACAATTCCTGTGTTAGACACTCTGACACAACAGGCTTACAGGCCTTGTTGAAAGATGTCTGTGGGCAATAGTAACAATGAAGACTTCCACAGTGCAAACCAGAAAGAAAACTCTGAAGCAAAAGAGCAACCACTAGGCCCTGATGAAGATCTGTTTTACATAAGACAACCATTTTGCTATCATGTGTCTACCACTATATCCTGCTGATTTGTATTCTGTATATTAGTTTGGTTTGAAAAAGTGGCTCCCTCTGAGGTAAATATAAAACACACCCACAAACCAGGTGTTAGATGTTGCCTTGATTAACACAGTAGTAATTATCTCAAGCCATGTGTTAAAAATCATGCGTTTAGCTTCTGCCTTAATCAAACACACCTAAACCAGCTGATCAAACGCTTACCAGGCAGACTAAAAACTTCCAGGCAGGTGTGTTGAGAGAGTTGGAGCTGAACTCTACTGTACACTGGAGGGCCAGTTGTATATTTTGGAATGTGCTGACAGAGGTCAACTTTAAACCCATAATAAAATAAATCACTTAAACATGTTTTATTACAAAGTTTAGCAGTTTCCAGACTGGAAAACCACCTCATGTCCATAGTTATGCTATTGCAGTTTTTCCAACATTATCACGAAGTTAATATAAGTCATCATGCAACATTATCACATGCAAACAACCATCATCTATATAAATCTTAAAAGCGTTAGTCCTATGGACAGTGAAGAGGGTCAGTGTTGGTTATATTGCTAGCAAGACCAACAGTGATTCTCAACAATTGCTTAAGGTGGTTATCTGCTGCAGGGGGACTGTTGCAGCGTTCGTGACAGCAGCACATGTATGTAACATTGTAGCTCACACCCTTGTGCATGAGTGTTTGAGATGAGCCACAGAGGTCCTGTGCCACACAGCCCTGGCCAGACAGTATATAGACCTGGCCATAATGCCCTCTGCTGGAGAAACAGTGCTGGTGAGGACTGCATACAGTTGTGACATTGGGGCATGGCTTGTCTCTGACCTGCAGAGGGCAGTAGTTACACAGCAGCCCTTCGCTGGATAGAATAGCAGAAAACAGCAGGAACACACTAGGATGAAATCCAGAGATACGGGTTTGAAAGGGGGTTTTCAACAGCAGTTAGACCAGAGTGTCCAATTCTATTCCCACGTCCTGCAGCGTTTAACTCCAACTGTAATCGAACACACCTATACCAGCTAATCAAGGTTTTCAGGATCATTTAAGGACAGGCAGATTTGTTTAATTAGGGCTGAAGTGGGACTCTCTGCAGGACAGTGAACCATAGGGTTGGACAGCCCATATCATACTATGAAGAACATGTTTCTTAAAGGTTTCCTTAGAATTATAATAAAATTCAGTAAATAGAAGAATTAGGGTGATGCGAGTTTATATCTCTTTCTGCTGTGTATTGACTTTTAAAAAGAAACTTCACTTAGTTTTTTACTGAAACACCCTGTTTGTAATTATATGTGATATTAGAGTATAGGGAAGCATATGGTAATACTCACCTGCTGAAAGCTGCACAGTCTAATTTCATTGCTGTACTGTGGGTAAACAACCCAGCCCCATACCTCTGAAGTAGTTAAATAGCATAGTTGATTGGTTCTTGACCTGCTTTGTTGTTTATTTGAAATTAGTTTAATTAATTATCTGGAAACCAGGGGGTATTCCATCAAAGTCGCTAATGATAGCGGCGCTTGTCTGATTAAGCGTCTTTTGAACTAGCGTCAATTCAACTTAAGGCTGAAGTCGTTCCACTAACACATTTTAGCCACGCTTATCAAACCTATTGCCAAGACAAAAGAAACGACTTAAATGCGTAAGTTAACTTGTTGTTAGTATGTTTATAGTACGTGCTGATCGTTGTAAGCATGACTTGCCAATAGCGGAGAGGAATAGGAGTTGGGAGACCAGTGTTCGAGATTCAATACAAGCACTCAAATACTTAGCAAAAGTCCAAAT
Source organism: Ambastaia sidthimunki (assembly GCA_036877625.1). Classification (NCBI taxonomy): domain Eukaryota; kingdom Metazoa; phylum Chordata; class Actinopteri; order Cypriniformes; family Botiidae; genus Ambastaia; species Ambastaia sidthimunki. The sequence goes on along the minus strand of JAZGTK010013698.1, from coordinate 885 downwards.
ATGGACTTGTCATCAAGTCTTGTCAGGTTAACTTTTTTTGAATGTGTAAAGTACTCGCACAAACTAACATGCCAAATTGTGTTATCTTGTCTTTTAACAGGAGTGGTGTCAATGTAAAAAGAACTGCTTTGCAGGTGAAGACAAAGCATAATAATGTTTTACAGAGTGCTAAGTAAGCTAATATTGGCATTCAGTGAAAGTAATGTAGTTGACATGGTACCTTAATTTGATTAAAATTAATTGTAGCTACCAAAAAGTGGGAGTCCCCTTCAAAATCTCACACCGGCAGAGGAGTTGGCACTGGCCCTAAACCGGGGCTTTGCCTGACCCATGTGTGGGTATTTATTGAACAAGAAACCATAGTTATTTCTGGTTGTCTGTTATTTTTAAGAGTTTCACCACTGTGTCTGCAGGAAGCGGGCACAACTAGAGACTTAAACGAAGAGACTGTTTCTGCTGCCGAGTGTGAGAGCTCATGCCAGAGTTTCAGAGGTCCTTACAAGAAGATCAGATGCAGATGTTACTGGGGGAGAACAGACACGCATCAGCTGCTGCTAAATTTATCTACACACACACTCAAACACACTACTGCCTTGATTTTTTGTTTCTTTCAGATGTTTATACTTTAAAGTCATTTTGTATTGTATTCCAGTTTATGTTTATTCTTCTTATTACTTGTGTTAATGTATGTCTCCTGTTTTGTCAAATGCTTTGGCAATATTGTACGTGCACACAATCATGCCAATAAAGTACTTTAAATTAGAGACACACCGAGAGAGAGAGAGACACACCGAGAAAGAGAGACACACCGAGAAAGAGAGAGAGAGACACACCGAGAGAGAGAGAGAGACACACCGAGAGAGAGAGAGAGACACACCGAGAGAG